>QEPC01011493.1:1399214-1424254 GCA_003113815.1 Sphenodon punctatus
CGACACATTCCAGGAGCTTTGAGGCAAAGGGAAGGAGGGAGACTGGCCGGTAACTAGAGGGGTCAGATGGGTCCATGGTGGGCTTTTTGAGGATGGGGGAGACAGTAAGATGCTTGAAAGCAGAGGGGAAGGAGCCTGTGGAAAGGGAGAGATTGATGACATGTAGAAGTGGGGGGGAGGCAGTGGGAGCAATAGAGGTCAGGAGGCGGGAGGGGATCGGATCAAGGGGGCAGGTGGAGGGGTTGGATGAAAAGAGCAGGTGGAGATTTCCTTGAGAGAGGCAGGAGGGAAGGATGTGAGGAGAGAGGGGGGAGGGGCGGTACTGGAGCAGGAGGAGGAGGTGGGTGGGAGGCAATGTCCTGACGGATCTTGTCAATCTTTGAGGTGAAGAATGATGCAAAATCCTGAGCAACAAGGGAAGAGGGCGGAGGAGGGCAGGGGGGTTTAAGAAGGGAGTCAAAAGTAGAGAGGAGGCGACGAGGGTCGCGAGAGAAAGATTCGATCCTGGAGGCATAATAGTGTTGTCTAGCTAGGGAGATAACTGAGGAGAGGGAGAATTTGTAGTGGAGGAAGTCAGGGAGGGAGCGGGATTTGCGCCAGAGGCATTCGGCAGCCCGGATGCAGGAGCAGATGTAGCGGACATTTGGGGTGAACTACCTAAACAAACACCTATTAACCATACTGGACCCCGCCACCAGAACGGCTTCTGGCCTGGCCTGTCCCCCACCAACTCTTGCTCAGACCAACTTCGTCAATTCCTCAGCTAACTTGGATAAATACAGGGTGTTACCCGCCAGCAATAAATGAACCCCATCCCTCAAGAACAGCTCTGGCCGTTTATACGTCAACTACCCATGCCTAACACATCTGCCTCCTAAACCAACCCACCACTTGTTAATGTCCCTGTTGACGTTTCTCTGGACCTTGCTAATTTTCTTGGGATGTGCTCCCTCCCCCGTCAGCCGTGGTACTAGGTGTGTCCATACTATCCTGACTCCTAGGTAAATTCTCTTAATTAAATGCAGGTCTGTCTTAACTTTAATCACTAAATTTACACTAGTTGCCACCATCAAATCATTTCCCCCCAATTGCACTATTCTAATACTCGGTTTTGGAGGTTGTTACGTGCGGGACAAGAGTTGGACCAATTGTTCCCATTTCATACCCCCATGGCCTATCCACACTATCTTTGCCCTGGATGACAGGCCTAGTTGCACCCCCCATCGGATATGCTTCACTGCTTCTCGAGCCCGGCGAACCAAACTGTGGCTGACAATCCACCCACAGTCTTGTTTCTCCAATGGGGTCTGGGAGAAATGTAAAAGACACCATGTTAGTTCACTTTCAATGGTCGTATGTATGCCTGGAAGGCCCGGGATCTCCATCTGCCTATAGCCCTGATTTCACTTTCTGACATCCCCGCAGCTGCAGCTGTGGTTGCAGCCCCTATTCTGAATGAGTGGGATCCATACCTCTTGACAGGCAATCCCACCACACGCACAGCTAGTTTCAATACCCCAGTAAACTGGTACCATGGCAGGGGGACCCTGTTCCTCTGAATGAATAGATTCCCCGGGACCTGAGGTCGTGAGGCCAAATACATCCTGAGAGCCTGAGATCTCTTGGGTACCAATCTGGTGTAATCTCACAATTTGCCCACGACCCTTTTGGTCTATTTTATAGTGCCGAACCTTTATATGCAAGACCCATGTGTGAATCCAAATATCCTGTAATGCTAACGCTCTCCCTGACCATGGGTCATGTCTCCCTTCAGGCACTACCTCACTTACTCTAAAAGCCCCCCAAAAAGTAACCTTAAAAACCATTGAAAACAGTAACCCTTCATATTGGTTAAAACAATTCCCTGACAGCACCCCGCACAAGGCCTTCAGAGCTGGAATGGAAACAGGGGCCCACCTGTCTCCTCCGTTTCTCTAGCCCAACTCTTGAACATTCATAATAGTAAGAGCCCTCAAACTTCATCCCTAAAAGTTGAAAACTATTGGGGTGACCCGGCAAGAGACTGAATGCTGATTTCACATCGCGCTTTGCAAGGAGTGCGCCCTTGCCCTGTGCTCTGACCTTGTCTATTGCTTTGTCAAATGATGTGTACCTTACCGTTGAAAGTTCCTTGGGGATAGCATCATTAACTGAGCGCCCCCTCGGGTAGGACAGGTGGTGTATGAATCGAAACTCTCCCGGGGCCTTTTTTGGTAGTGTCACAGGTTGGAGGTCCGCACCTCCACTTTACCGGGTTTGAGTGACTCAGTTTCCCTCGCTTACAGCCCACTTGAATCAGTTTCTCTCTGGCTGATTCAATCCTGCAGCAGGCACAACTCCTTTGTCACCCAAAGGCCTGATCCTTCCCGTTTACAGACTCTTTAATCTCTGGGGTCCCAAGAGCTTGAAAGCCCTTGTTGCTCACTTGTGTTCCAATGTTAGACACAGACACTTCTTCATAAAGATAAGAAGTTAGTTTATTGATTTACATAAGCAAGATAATTGATACAGAGTGGCTACTAGAAATCAAAGGTAAATATAACGCATTCCTATATCTATACTGGTTGAGTTCCTAAATAAGGATCTTACCCTACAAAGGTCCATAAGTTCTGGTTCCTCAGTCATAGGTGTAGAATGACTGGGCACTGGTCTCTTAGTTGGTAGAAAGCAAAATCCTGCCTCTCAGTCCATGTCTTCCAGCCTTGCTTGCTGGCAAGATTCAGGATGCAGATGAGAGTGCTCAAGATGGCTCTGACCAAGCGATAGCGAAGATGGCTTAATGGTCCTTTCTTAAATACCCATTCTGAGTCCCTTTTGTTTCTCCTTCCCGCCTTGAAGAAACCTGAGGTCCGTCACGTCCATGGAAAGTAAGCTGGAAGATCCATTTGCATCTCCATAGGGTTCTGTCTGGCAAGGGTTCCCAATACACATTTTTAACTGTTTCCACTTCCTGGAGTTTGGTCAGTGTCACAGTCTTGATATGAGTTTTACAGTTCTTAATTGTAACATTACATACATGTTGAACCTTTTGCTTTACATATTTACTAGACTTGTAGTCTACATGTAAGCCAGTATCACACGTGTGTGACCCTATGTTCCTCCATGACAGGTATTATCCTCAAAGGGGATACCACAAAATGTTCGAAAGGGGGCTCTGAGTATGGGCCTGCTATTCTGCCTTCCTCTACTTCCTTCCCAATCTTGCCCACACAACTTCCTCCATTCCTCTAACTGATTTCAGGTTGGATGGTTCCTGCCTTTGTGTGACTGCACCTGCAGGGATAGGGAAACCAAACTCAAAACCCCTTAAAACGTATTCCACCTCTGTCTTGTCGGGATGGTGGGTCAACGCCAACTCCAGTCTCTTAACATTAATTGGGGTTGGACCCCTTTCCCTTCCTGGCACCTTGCTGGGCACCTTGGTTGTATGCGCCCAGTCCTCCTCCTTGCTGGTTCTTCCTACCGCCCATTGTTTTTCCCTGTAACAGTTTGGGAAAGAATGGGAACCTCCGCACAACGAACAGGCATGACAGAATTTGCAGGATCCCCGGGAGCACTTCCCATTCCTGTTGTACTCCCAACAGGTGCCTCCGTCTCTACGCCTGCCGTCACCCCTATTGGGATCGTTGGCTGGGGCCACTCAGCCTTTTACTAATATATGCCCGCTATCCGTCTTGGGCGCATTGGTCGTATTGACCATGCAGTTCAACCATAAATCCTGGGCGTGGCGATCCCACCGAAGCCCCGGTATAAAGGATGCTCTATGCCGAAAGGCTTCATCATACCTAAGCCACACACTGGGGTGGGGGGGGGGGCACCATATGCTCTTTTTACTATGTCAGCATACTTTAGCAGCTCAACCACCCTTTCTGGGAAAACTTCTAGGGTTACCCCCAGGTAAATTGAAAATGCCGAGGGCCAATTTGCCCAATTCCTGGCCACCTTGGGACGCCGTAACCTTTCCTTTTCTTTTCTATCCTCCTTTTCAGCAGAATCCACAATGGGATTGCTGAACAAGAGCGCAAATACGTCTATGTATTCCCCCCTCCAGATCTTTTCCCTGGTGGCGTAGGTCAAGTGCTCGCCTAGGGGGACGGAAAGTTCCAAATATTCCCCCCCCCATGAGGTGGGAGGGGATGACTGTATGGGGCCAGGTCAGGGGCCACAGGCAGTGACTGAGACCCCTCCCCTGGGTCCTGTCCCCTTCTTTGCCTGACTGGGCCATCGGGTTGGAAACCACTACTGGCCGCGCGATACCCAGGGGGAGGGGGGACAGGGGGGACCTTCACCCACGCGCCATTCCACCATAACATCTGTGCTGTCTGTCACTGACTTGCAGCCTGAGGGGGTTGCTGTTCCTGCCCCCGTTGAGCCGCTTGGACACTCGCTGGACCCGGCGGCCCCGTTTTCACTCTCTGCTCCCCTTGGACCCTCACATTCCCCAATTGCTGCCGCAGCCGATACTCAGTGTTTACCAGCCAGTGTGTGTCCTGGCCCAAGTCACCCGCCTCCCTGCTGCCGTCCCCGAGGTTTTGGTCCAGCTCACCTTCTTGCGCCCACATCACTGCGTGCCCGTCTTGGTACCATGGTTGGTCCACACCAGTCCTCCTCTGTTCTGCCATTGCTCTCAGCTCCCACTCCACAGCTTGTATTCTGTTCCACATTTCCCTGCTGTTTCTGACATCTCTGGTGCCTTCCGGGGGGGGGGGAGGGTTGTCTGTTGCTCCCTCGGCCTCGCCTGCTGGTACATAATTTCTTCCCCAAGCCCTTTGGTGGTCCCCTCCTCTGGGGGGCCCCCAGGGATGCTGAAGGTGGGACCCAGACCCCTCCTGTATTGGCCCCTCAACCCTGCCTTGCGTAGGGGGCTGCCCTCTGCCCTTGGTTACTGGCACTCTCACTCCTTCTGCCTGAGGCACCCTTCCTTGCCTGTGTGTGTGGTTGGTTGCTCCCTCACCCCCACAGGCCAAGGTGTCTCCAGGCTGGTCATGGCACCTCTCTGCCCCCTCCCCCCCACCCCCGCTGTGTTGGTCTGCCCTGGTCCGGCCCTCGTGGGGGCATGGGGGTTGTGTTACCCCCTACTCACCCCATCCCTGAATCTAGCCGGGAGGGAAATGATGCATTTCCCACGCCGCAGTGGCCTTCCCATTCCTCCCCCCTGTTATCCCCATGCATTCTCCAGGGAGCTGTGGGGGGGGGCCTCACTTCCTTGGACTACTAGTGGGTTCATTTCCCCCCCCTGGACTCACTCTTTTCCTCTACAGGGAAGCCACCAGGGCCTCATAGGCCTGTAGGTGGCTCCTCATCTCTTCCCTCGTAGGGGGAGGGGGGCTTCAGTCACCCCTTTCTCATTCATGGGCAACTGGTCCATGGCCGGGTCTCCCGTTTCACTCACCATAGCTCCCTTCTTGTCCCATTTGTTCTTGGCCGGGGGGGGGGGGCTCCTCTTTTCCTCTGGTGGCCCATTGCAGCCGCCTCCCTGGTCCGCTGGCTGTCTCTCTGCGCCCCCAATACAGACTTCTTTTTCCCCAATGACCAGCAGCCCTGCACACACACTGCTGACTGTTCGTGGAGCAAGCACGAGTGCTGTGCCTGGCTAGCAAACCTGCACAGACGGCAGCGTTCCCCCCCTCCTAGTAAAGGGGAGGGGCTGTCCCCGCGCCATCCAATCCTGTGCCAAGGAACCCGGCACCTGACACCTGTGCAGCCTATCGCTAGGCCCCCAGTCCAAACATCCGGGGCCTAAAGCGCCCGCGATCTCCTCCGTGCCCATTTCCCAAAGTGGGGCGCGGCAACCTCCCCCCGCCTCCATTTCAGCGGTGGAGGGCCCTTCTTCTCAGCTGCTTTCTTTTCACAGAGCACATGGTCAGTGAATTGGTGGTATATGTTAAATCATGATGCCATTGTCTCTCTCGTGGTAAAGATCTCTCAGATCCTTTTAGGAAATATGTTATATTAAAAAAAAACAAATGGAATTAACCACCACCCATATCTTCTCCAGTGTGAAAAAAGCATTTTCTACTGGACCTAGACTTCCAAGTACTGGACCTAGACTATAGTTGTTGGGTTTCCTGGGTTGAGGTTTTGTGATGGTTGACAGGGTTTAGCTATAATCCAAACCATATAATGCAGTTCTATAAATTTACCAGCTTGCTGTTGTTGGATGAATAATGGCTGTACAAAATATTCCAATCTGAAATCATTTATTAAAGTGCACTCTTTCTCTCTCACGTGAATATTTTTTATCCTTTCTTTCTTTGTCATGTGTTTGTTCTATGTCTTTTAAGTTTTTTCCATGCTCCATTTAAAATCTCTGGGCTTCGTTCTTCTCTCACTGAACTCAGTTTTGTGGGCTCCCTTCTTTCTCAAAGTTTTTCAATTTGCATTCAGAGTCCTTGTTTTGATAGAAAAATGCTTTCAAGAAATCTAAGCTCCTACAACGTTGTTTCTCAGAAGCAGCCGCACAGACTGTCTTGAAATACTGATAACACTGCAAGCAGATCTCACTGCCTTTTGTCCTCTAGTAGGCCCAGAGCCAGACCTTATCTCTCGTCTCTTTACCCCAGTGATAATTGCTTATCAGTGCATGCAGACTTTTCCCTATGATTCTGATGCCACCAAGGTTCACCGTCCTCAGCAAAGATAGACAAGGAGGTTGGTCCAGCAAATCAATTTTGAATGGTTTTGGTAGAAATTGGACGATGCTAGAATATCATTCACCATTGACTCTGGTGTCGCAAGATGATAAGGCCCTTCTATGGAGTTGTTTTCTTCTCTTGAACCTCTTTCCTCTCTACCTTTGGTACCCTCAAGACTCGGAGAGAAACAATGAGAAATGTACTCGACTAAAACTAAAAATTAAACACCTATTGTTGTTGTTGTTGTTGTTGTTATTTTTATTGTTATTTAAATAATGCTTCCAGTCAAGCTTCAGCTTTCAAGCCTTTTGAAAGATCAAAGGCATAAAGATAAGAAGCATCCAGGCACATGGGACTCATATAAGTAAATAAACCCCCAACAGATACATGTCACACAAGTAAAAGCCGCCTCATCTCTCTCAACTGGCTGACAAAATATAAAACAAGAACTGGCAGGATTCTAATTCAATGACTGTGGCAAGGGTGGGGCATTGTGACTGCAATGCAGGTAAAGAAGAAAAAGTGTGTGTGGGGGGAGGATGATGACCTTATCATCATTATGTATCTGTGTTACAGTGATGCCATACAGTCCAAACTATAGTCATGGGGTGTTTTTACACACACATTTCTCCTGCATGTTTGCTGTTACATCCTGAACTTTCTATGTGTCTAAATCACTCACCCAGATCTTAAGCATCTGGCTCTTTGAATTTCTGCGCAGAACTTCTCCCAGAACTTTTGCATGTAAAATGTTCTCCTGGTAAACTGCTTTGCTCCATACAGCTGTAGTCACTTGGTTTCCATGGCAGCCTGTCACATCTACAGCTGCAGCTAATTTAGGCTGCCTCAGGGCAGTGTGAGTGTGTGTGTGTGTGTGAGAGAGAGAGAGAGAAGAACGCATCCGGAACTTACTTGTGGACTTGTAAACCCAGAAGCTTGAAAGACCAGCACTTTAAGGTGTGTGTAAAAATGCCCATTGTGCTAGCCAGGAGTAAGGGGCCACTTTTAAAATTAGCACAAGCCTTATAGGCTGCATAAGATTGGGGGGGTGGGGGCTTGAGGAGTTTGCTCAGAATATAAAAAGGAAGAGGGACCGGATCATGGATTCATTCGGCTTTTGCTGCAATTGCCAAAATGACCAATGACCAAAATAACCAAACCAAAACACTGAAATCAAGAAAGTCTCTGAAACAAAATAACATAATTAGCAGATATGCAAATATACATCTTGGTTGTGGATATAATTTTGATATTTAAGGGGGTATCTGAAAATGCAAATAATCTGCAAATGTATAATCTGCAAATATAAAATCTTCTATTTATTTCAGCTCTAATCTACACACACACACACACACACACACACTCCTCTCTTCTGTTCACTCTTCTGTTCACTCTTCCTACCCACAGTCTTTCCATCTCTCCTCTTTAGGGCTGGAAGAGAAGCTTTGGCCCAGTTCCAATTCCAATGGAACCAGGCATTTTGTTCAGTTCTGATTGGACCAAATGGATTTGGGGGGGGAATAGTCATTTGCTCATGTACAAAATGGCAGCCAACATTCTGCGCATGTGTGAAATGGTCCAGTTGGAATTCTTACTGAAAAATTATTTTGTTTGGAATTCTGACTGGAATTCCAATAACCCATTCCGATTTTACATAACATTTCCTTCATGAATACGGACTAACCTTTTGTGAATAAACTTCACGAATACAGAATGATATATTCATTTCAGCTCTACTTATTTTACTTAATTTGCTCATTTCATAGTTAACTCTCTCCCCCTTCTCCCTCCCTGTCTGTCCAGCCAGTGGGTTGATGAATCTGAATGGCAACAGTCAACTGGTTTCAGTTCTCAAAGGTAACTAGGTGACTGACCAGAAGACTGTGTAACTAGCTGAGACAAATTAGTTTGCTCATGGCCACCGAACAAAACCTGCATTTGAATGGAATCCCTGCTCCAAATCCAGCATGCTACCCCTGGTCCATCTTAGCTTCCTCATTACCGATGGTGTAGTTAACTAAATATGACTAATTCATAACTGGTGACAACAAAGCACCAGAGTGTACAAAGCACTTATTGATGGCCAGAGAAAATCCCCTTGGCCACAGCCACAAAAATAGTTTTGTACACCTGTCTTCCTAGTTCACTCTGAAGAGGAGGGGAATTAGTAAATATGTCGGATGTGTAGGTGGTGAAGGTGGTTGAGGCTTGGCCTCATGAGATAATTTCACCAGTTTTTTAAGGGATTAATTTAAATGGACTTAATTAAAGACTGTGTGAAATCCGCTAGGGCTTAAAGAACAAGTTTCAGTTCAAACAATACAAGCCAACCATAAACCAAAATAAGTGTACCCATAAAAGTGTTCATACCAGTGTACAGTCAAGGCTCTGCCTGTTAGCTTCACTCTAGTCATTGTTAATGAAGGTCTATCACAGAGCACTTTCTTTCTTTTCTCCAACTCCCGCACCGCTCTACACCGCTTTGCTACGGTGTAGCAAACTACGGAGGAGGGGGGTCCTGATGCTCCTCACCACGCTGCTGGGCTTCCCAGTTCTGGAGTTCAAAAAGAGGGGGGGGGGAGGGAGAACTGGAGCATGCACCGAGCAATGCTTCAGCCCTGGACGCCCTTTTCAAAGATGGCGATGGCAGAGTCAAGCAGCTGTTCTGCACATGCTCAGCCCTTCAGGTGCCATCTTTGAAAAGGGTGCCTGCAGGGAGTGTGTGCAGAACAACTGCTTGACCCTGCTGGCACTATCTTTGAAAAGGGCTCCCAGGGCTGGAACATTGCTCCAGCTCTTTTTTCTTCTTCTTTTTGAACTCCAGCACTGGGAAGCTCAGCAATGTAGCAAGGAGTGTCATGACACCCCACACCCAGCCCCCACAGCAGTGCGGTGCGGAGCGGTGGGGGGTTGGGAGGGGACTCCCCCTCCTCCCCCCATGGACTCCAGAGGGAGGTAAGTAAATCTTCAATCTTTTCTTGCTTGCCTCCTCCCTCCCCTGCAGGTGCTCAGAGGACTTGCCTTGCCCCCTGCTCACCTCCGGGGGTGTGTGTGCCCATTCTTCCTGCGATAATTCGTGAGATTTGTGATAGGGGGGCAAGAGCACCTGAGCTCTCACCCCCTTGTCTTGAATCTCGTGAATTATCATGAGATTTTTAAAGGGGGCTCATTTCAGCCCTAGTTCTGCTCCCTCTCTCCCAACGTTCAAGTCCCTTCTGAAAAGCTACCTCTTCTGTCAGGCTTTCCCTGGCTTGTCATGAGTGATAAGAATCTCCTCCCTGTAACTAAGTTAAGCATGTGCACCTGCAACCTTGTAAATGTATCTTTGTCTGTCCTGATGTTCACCTCTCCCTTGTCCCCCTCTTCCTTGTTTCTCTGAGATTGTAAGCCCCTTGTGTAGGTACCTGTCTATAACTACTGATTGTACAGTGCCAGGTATGTCGCTGGTGCTATATAAATAATAATAACAATAATAATAATAATTAATAATAAATAACTTAGCACCATGGTATCTAATTATTGCACTTGAATTTAAAAAGCAGCAAAGGCAGCCAGGAAGTAGTGAATAAAATAGATTTTTGTTTTGTTTGTAGTGTCATGGGGTTTAATTAGGTCGATAGATGGACATTAGAGGTGGGACACTGGACAAAATCAGTTTTATATTGGTTCTTGTTTCTCATTTCTCAGTTCTTCTCTCAGTTCTCTTGGTATCGGATTTTTAACATTGCGGTTTTTCCCATTGTGGGGGAAACTGCAATGTTAAAAATCCAATTAAAAAACCAATGCAAAAAATCGGATACCGCCGATACTGAGAAGAGAACCGAGATATCGGATTTCTCCAATAGACCCATTATCGGGTACTTTTGGTTCTCAGCAAAACCGAAAGCATCATCCCTAATGGACATACCAAAACACTGGACTCTTGATGGAATATTTTAAAAATCGTAACTGCAAAGTCTTAATCTCAAATGGTATACATATAATTTCTTTTAAAATTTCCAGTTGCTGATGAGATTGAAAGAACAGGGATTTGGCGACGGGAGGTTACAAAAGGGAACAAAATCAACCATCTGATGAAAACCTGGTGGCAACCTTATATATGGAGAAAAAGCCATGTACACTCACACATAGCTTCATCCATGGAGGACCAAAATCTTAGACTTTCAGATCCCCAAACACAATCCTTTGCCACTTGAGCTAGCACACGGTGAGTTTTAGCTACTGGCAGACCTTTGGAATCCTGGGGAGTGTCTCCACATGAGCTGGGAAGGCCTGATCCCACTGTGGCCCCATGGCATGCAAGCGCAGCTGCCACATTGTGGGGCAAGCAGGGGGAGTTGGGCAGATGGTTGTGGTGAAGCCGGGTGAAGATGGGCCTGCTGCTGTCAGAGCAACACCCAGGGTAGGCCAAGGTCGTCAGTCATATGAGCAGGTGCCCAGCCCGGCCCCATCCCCGGTTCCCCCCCAGCCCAGCTGAGATCCCGTTCCTAGCCATGATTAAATATGAAGATAATATTCCCCAGCAGATGTCAAGTTGGGCAGAGCACAGGAGGTGATAGCACCCGCTATTCAAAGCCCCACTGTAGAGCTTGCCACGCAATGGAGCAGGAGGGGCCCTGCACACAGGCAGCCAGTCCTTGGGTATCCTTACCCCATCCGCGGTAAGGCTGCTACATGACACGTCCTCTGAATTTTTTCAGAGCTGCAGTGTGTACCAGCTACCTGCTCCCCCCACTCTGGGGTGGGGGGGAACATCTGGCGGATGCCAGGCACACAAGCCACTGCATCACATGGCCCAGTTGCCCAGAGTGTAAAGGCTACTCAAGGCGTGTTAGCCTGCCCAGGGTGTCTCATGTGGCTGCACCCAGGGTGTGTCCCCCCCACCCCGATAAACCAACCTCCTTTGTACATATAAATTTCACATAGGGCTTCATGCTGAGAGGTACTAAGCACTCTAGCACTGATGCCATCAATGCTTTCTACACACACACACACACACACACACACACACACACACACAAATGAAGTGAAAACTATCATGTCCGCCTATGGAAGAAAACCAGGGTTTTTTAGGTCCATTTGTAAAATGATTGCTTTCTTTATACCAAGAGTAGTATCAACCACAGCAATCAAAGTGTTGTGTAAACTTTGCAGTTGCAAAAGCATTGAGCACTGCCTTAGCTCTTCTTTCTTTTAAATCAATGGTAAAACTTCCATTGACTCGGCAAGACTTTTTCAAGATAAATCCAAAGCAGACTGTCAAGAGTTAGAAAAGAGTCTTGGACAACACCAGACCTGCCTGACGAAGGACCCTCTGAGGTCTGAAAGCGTGTATACCTCAATCAACTGGAGTTCGGCCAATAAAAGAGATCACTGCACTACTTTGTCTGTATTGCCTATATTTGGGACCAACACGGCAAACCCTACTTTCTCTACACGGGCATTAAAATGGCATCCACTGTGCCACAATAAATACAAAGCACTGCATATTGGAAAAAAATAATTCAAACTATACATGTGTAATGTTGGGATTCAAATTAGGTGTTACCACTCAGGAAAAAGACCTTGGAATCATTGCGAAGAATTGACCGAAATCATCAGCTCAATGCTCAGCAATGGCCAAAAATGCGAACAGAATGTTAAGAATTATTAGGAAAGGAATAGAAAATAAATTGGGTAATGTCATAATTCTAATATTACCTTAAATATCGTCTGTATTTCTGGTTGTCCCAGTTCAAAAGGACACAGTAGACCTGGAAATGTTGTAAGGAACAGCAGCAAAGATTATTGTATGCAGTGGGTTCCATATGAGAATAGGCGGAAATAGTTAAGAGCATTTCAGTTTAGAGAAGACATGGATGAGAGGAGATATGCCAGAGAGTTACAAAATCATGAGTGGAGCACGGCAGTATACAGGGAAGTATTACTTACCCTTTCTCAAAATGTTAGGGGAACTCTGTGACACCTCATGAAATTTACAGGCAGCAGACATAAAACAAATAAAAAGAAATACTTTTGTCACTCAATGTACAATACTTATGGAACTCATTACCAGAGGAAGTTATGGGAGTTAATGTCATAACTAGGTTGATAAAAGGACTGGATAAGTTCTTAGAAGATAAGTCCATAAACAATTGTCAAGTTGGCCAGGGGGAAAGACCGCCAACTCTCGGGGGATGGGACTGAAGAGTAGGAAATGGATCACTCTTATAACCTGCTTTGCACTTTTCTGAAGCAACTGAAGCCAAGGCCACTATCAGAGACAGGATCCTAGGCTAGATGGACCATTGGTCTGACTCAGTCTTATATTTCTTAGGTTCTTAGGTTCTTAGAATTATATATGTGGCTGAGCACTCTTGAAATTCTAATTCCCTATTTTCAATTACTAAAAACCTTCTAAAACCTCACAAGGTTAAAATTCTCCAGGACTGGTCTCTGTCCAAAGAGGGTACATTATTTTTCTGGAAAATTTGAAGAAAATGACTCTGCGCTTAGTGAATCAGAGAGTGAGAGAATAAACCTGGGGTGAAGAGGGAGATGATTCACACATTTCCCATCAACTTATGAATCACTCGGGTCTCTTGTGACCATATGGCTGGTACGCAGAAAGACAGCACCACTGTGACCTTATGAATGTACACGGAGGATGTGCATAGTGTGCTAGACAGCATCAAACTCTCCTAGCTCCCTGACTTCGTTTTGTATGTGGGGCTCTAACAGCTTGACATCTGCTGGGGAATATTAGCAATGTATTTAATTCACAGGAGACCCGGCAGTTTTGACTACCACTGACCTTGCCTGTAGGTACAGGACTGAAAGGCTGCAAGGGAAAAGATGACAAGCAATATGGTGTAGTCCTGCACAGCTGGTCCGACGATGCCATGGAACCCATCTAACTCAGCCTGTAGTTCACTGTTTTCCCAGGATACTTTTGTGAAATACATATGTATCCTCACCCTGCCTTCAAAGCACTTATAGTGTAATAGGTTAACAGAGACATCTAGTGGTTTTTGAGGAAGAAAGTGGAATAGTTCTTACCTCTCACCTGATGAACTTTCTAGGTTTCTTTTTGTTTGTTTGTTTGGGGGAGGGGGGTTGAGTTCTTAATGCCTCTGTTTCAAGCATGTCTTCCTTATTTTTGTTCTTATCACCACCTTTCCCCCCTTATTTATCCTGTGTTTTATTAAAATAGAACCTCCACTGAAGAAAAATAATATTTCTTAGTTACAAACTGCTTGGTGGTTGCTTGTGTAGCTGTTTTCATTAAGGATTGAAGAGATGAGGAGCAGTGCTTTAGCAAGGCCAGGATAGGAGAGGCAGCTGTCCTAATGATTGCTCACTAGCTGGCTGTCTACCCTGATATGGCCCATCCTGGAAGCCTTCAAGTCTGGAATCTTTGCTTGATCTACAGCAGCATCAACTGGATGGTGGGGGCAATGGGTTGGTCTCCCATAGGAGCTCTGCGTCCTGTCAGATCTGTTGTGGCTGGTCAACTAGAAAGTCCCCAACAAGTGATACTGCCCTGATGACAGGGACAGAGCTATAATAGGTGCAGCCACATTAGGCCTCACAGACTGTGGAGCTCACAGGCATGTAGAATGCATGTGCACACTGGAAAGGCGTGTCCCAGCAGGAAGCCCATTCCATGTTCTGCACCAGGGCCCATTCCCACGCTAGCTGCGTCCCTGGCTGCTGAGGTCAGGACTGGCAGAAGAACATGGGGTCAAAAGCCGGGAGTTCCAGCCCAGAGTACAAATTTCTTACACATTATGGCCCTGATGAGGAAAAAAAAATGTAGGAGCCAACTTTAAAACTTTATCCGACATACGTTATTTTAACCTATGGTTAAGTGCAGGAATGTTTCTGCTTTTGATTAATTTTGCCTCTCTCAGGATAAATCCCAATAATTATTTCAATTTATTCATTGTATGGGCCAAATCTCACTGAGATCAATAGGTCTGCCCATGATTATAAAATAAGCTAGGCTTGCCCACTGTAGATCAAGCAGCTAGTGAATCTTCAGTTATAGATAATTTTTTCAGTGAGAAGAAGGGCCCCTGATCATAAGCACACTCACTCCTGCGTAAATTCCATTGAAATCAGTGGGACTAACTCATGAGTAAATAGCTTCAGGACTGCAGCCAAACTTTTCTTTGATCTAACGTTGCTGATGGTGAAATTGACCTCAGGGCAGGAAGCCAGAACATGGTCTCTGCATCCTCTTCATCCCATTTATTCACTGAAAACAAGACTCAGTCTGGCAGGTTCTAAGTGAGGCCAGGCTACGTTCACCTCCCCAAGCTGCCCTGTGGGCTGGAGGGGCAGGATAGAAATCTTTTATAAAACAAAATAAATGAAGCAATCATAAGAATAATAGAGCTCTGTGTGTGTGTGTCTGTCTGTCTGTCTGTCTGTGTCTTTCGTTTGGGTTTCCTCTGCCAGTAGACAAAAGGTTTTGCCAGCCCATGCTACTGCCAGATCAGTATCAATGAATGCAATTTTAATAAGATGTAAGTGGAACTTGACCTTCAGCTCAGGATTTGGGGAGTTCATCCCAAAAAAGATTTCTGCTGCATGAACAGTTATATAGGTATTTCCATGGACTGTTTGGTTTTTCTAAATCAGTGTAATCACTAATCACTGAATGTGTGACCTGTTTTGCTGAGGCTGTGGCAGCAGTATTGAACATAGCCTTGTGGATAAGGAGTTGGGACTTGAACCTGAGAGACAGGGCTCAAATCCTGACTTAGCTATGGACTCATTGCATGGCCTAGGGCAAGTTGCTATCTCTCAGCTTCAGTTACCTATTGGTAAAATGGAAATAACTAAAGGCCTTCTTCAAAGGGTGAATTAGATGACACTTGTAAAGCACTTTGAACATGATTAATATGGAGCAAGTCACAAGTGATCACATAAATTAAATGAAATTAATTTTCCATATATCCAAAGATCTTCCTTACCGACCCCTCCCAAAGTCCACATGTCATCTTTAAGTGGTTTGGGTCCTGAAGGAAGCCAGAAGGGAAAAAATGCATACATTGTACATGGACAGTAATTGGAGAAAGGATCTGTGACATTTGCCTTCACAGGTGAGAAGAAACTGCTTAGTTTATTTCTCTTTCCCTCACTCATAAAGGAAAATGAGATAATACAAGCCAAGTCTTATCTCTTCTTCATATACTTACTTAGCACCTGCATTGTTTTCAGTATAAATTTCCTTGCCAGCTACCAACCTGTCTCTAATCTTCCCTTTTTAGGGAAGGTTATTGAACAGGTGGTGGCCCAGCAGCTCCAGGGTCATCTGGATAGCATCGATTTTTTGGATTCTTTTTAATCAGGTTTTTGTCCAGGATATGGCACCGAGACTGCATTGGTGGCCTTGGTAGATGGCCTCTGCCGAGATATGGATTTAGGACATTCAACACTTCTGGTCCTATTAGATCTCTCGGCAGCGTGGACCATGGGTTGCTTTTGAGACGGTTGCGGACACTGGGGTGTGTGGATGGAACTGTCTTTGGATGGCTCCGCTCGTTCCTCTTGGGGAGAAGCCAGCGAGTGGTGCTAGGGGAAGAAACATCTGGCCCCCGGGATTTTGCTTGTGGCATACCACAAGGTTCGATTCTGTCTCCACTTTTATTTAACATCTATATGCAACCCCTGGGTGAGGTCATGAGACAGTTTGGTGTGCGTTCCCACCAGTATGCTGATGATACCCAGCTTTACCTCTCTTTTTCAATGAACCCAGGTCCTGCAGTCTTGGTGCTTTCCCAGTGCTTGCTAGCAGTGAGTCAGTGACTGGATGAGGCAGAGCAGACTGAAGCTGAATCCTGATAAGATGGAGGTGATGTTGGTGGTTAGGGAAGCAGAGGTGATGGCTCCCCTTGTGGAGGGAATCCTCCCTCCGCTGGCCCAGCAGGTGTGGAGTTTGGGGGTTCTGTTGGACCCTGGCCTCTACCTGGATTGTCAGGTGGCGGCGGTGGCAAAGGGAGCCTTAAGAACATAAAAACATAAAAAGTGCCATACTGGGTCAGACCAATGGTCCACCTAGCCCAGCATCCTGTCTCCAACGGTGGCCAATCACAGTGACTTGGGAGAAGCACCCAACAGGTCACAATGGGGGATCCATTCCCTGTTGTTTTCCCCCAGCTCCCGTCATGTTCCCCAATCCTGTCTGCCTAATAGCTGCTAATGGACCTATCTTCCAGAAACTTGTCCAAACCTCTTTTAAACTTAGCTCTAGTACTGGCCCTTACCACAGCCTCTGGCAGTAGATTTCACAACCCAATTATATGCTGAGTGAAAAAATATTTTCTTTTATTTGTTTTAAGCTTGCCGCCCATGAGTTTCATGGAGTGTCCCCTAGTTCTAGTGCTAACTGAGAGGGTAAATAACTGCTCCTTGTTTATTAGTTCCACACCACTCATGATTTTATAGACCTCTATCATATCTCCTCTGTCGTCTCTTCTCCAAACTGAAGAGCCCCAACCTACCAAGCCTCTCCTCATACGGGAGCCCTTCCATGCCCTTGATCATTTTTGTTTCCCTTCTCTGTACCTTTTCTAGTTCAGCTATGTCTTTTTTGAGATGGGGCGACCAGAACTGCACACAATATTCGAGGTGCGGTCGCACCATTGATTTGTATAGAGGCATTATGACATCCTCAGTTTTATTCTCTATCCCCTTCCGAATAATTCCTAACATTCTGTTTGCTTTTTTGACTGCTGCTGCGCACTGCGCTGTGGATTTCATTGTATTGTCCACAACCACCCCCAGATCCTTTTCCTGAGTGGTAACTCCTAGCTTAGTACCCAGCATTGTGTACGCATAGTTTGGATTATTTTTCCCTACGTGCATCACTTTGCACTTGTCCACATTAAATCTCATTTGCCATTTAGATGCCCAGGCACCCAGTGTCGTAAGATCCTGTTGCAGTTCCTCACAGTCTGCTCGTGTTTTAACTACCTTGAATAACTTGGTGTCATCTGCAAATTTGATCACCTCACTCTTAACACCCTTTTCCAAATCATTAATGAATACATTAAACAGCACCGGTCCCAATACAGATCCCTGAGGCACACCACTTTTTACATCTCTCCATTGTGAAAACTGACCATTTAGTCCTACCCTTTGCTTTCTATCTTTTAACCAGTTTCTGATCCATAGTAAGACACTACCTCCTATCCCATGACTTTTTAATTTTCTCAAGAGTCTCTCATGAGGGACCTTATCAAATGCTTTCTGGAAATCCAGGTACACTATATCTACTGGGTCTCCCTTGTCCACATGCTTATTTACACCCTCAAAGAATTCCAACAGGTTAGTGAGGCATGACTTACCTTTACTAAATCCGTGTTGACTCTTCCCCATTAAGCCATGTTTGTCAACATGCCCTGTAATTCTGTCCTTAATGATGGTTTCCACCATTTTTCCTGGCACAGACATCAAGCTTACTGGTCTGTAGTTTCCAGGATCACCTCTGGATCCCTTTTTAAATATCAGGGTTACATTTGCCACCCTCCAGTCCTCGGGAATAGTGGCAGATTTTAGCGACAGGTTACAAATTACTAACAGTAGGTCTGCAATTTCACATTTGAGTTCCTTCAGAACTCTGTGTTGAATGCCATCTGGCCCTGGTGACTTGTTAGTATTCAGTTTGTTAATTTGCCCTAGAACATCCTCCAACGTCACATTGATTTGTAACAACTCTTCCAATTCCTCGCCCACAAAGCAAAGATCTGGCGTGGTTAACTTCCCCAACATCCTCCGCAGTGAAGACCAATGTAAAGAACTCATTCAGCTTTTCTGCAATGTCCTTATCCTCCCTGAGCGCCCCTTTTACTCCCTTGTCATCTAATGGCCCAACTGCCTCCCTAGCAGGTTTCTTGCTTCTGATGTAATTGCCTTTCGCCATTCAAGGTGCTGGTTTTGGCCTTTCACCAATTACATCTTGTGCGGAGAATCCAGCCATATGTTTCAAGCTCTGACCTGGCCACCCTCATCCATGCATTCATCACCTCAAGGCTGGATTACTGCAATGCACTCTATGTGGGGCTGCCCTTGGTGACGTCTTGGAAGCTGCAGCTGGTGCAGAATGCAGCAGCCCTCCTGATGGGGCCAGACCGTAGGGCACACATTACACCAGTGTTCCAGTCTCTGCACTGGCTGCCTATAGCAATTCGGGCCCAATTCAAGGGTCTGGTTTTGACCTTTAAAGCCCTACAAGGACTGGACCACTCCTATCTGAGAGACCGCCTCACGCCCCGGGCTGTGGGGCAACCTCTGCTGTCTTCTGGGAGTGCCTTCCTGGAGGTCCCCCGGGTGAACCGGGGGGCCACGATGGAGAGGGCATTCTCAGTGGCCACACCAGGACTGTGGAACTCCCTCCCGGAGGAAGCTCACCTGGCTCCCAGCCTGTTGGCCTTTCGTCGGGCCTATAAGACCTGGCTGTTTGACTGGGCCTTTGGGGGAGTGGGGGAATAAGGGTGGGGGTTTTACCAGTGGTTTTACCTCTTTGTTGTTGTCTTTATTGTTTTAGAAACCCCTTTTATATATTATTTTTATATATTGTTTTAAATATTTTGTGAGCTGCCCTGAGCTGCCGTAGGGTTGGAGGGAGCGGGATACAAGTCAAATAAATAAATAAATTAAATGACTAGCAGCTCTAAGCAGCTGAGCTGCACTCACAAATATCTCTTACCATGAGAGCTGCTACCGGGTAGCAGTAGAGTCAGGCACTCCTGATGAATCTGGGGGTGCCCGAATCAACCCAGTCCTGTTCTCGCATCGTTGATGTCTGAAAGGGACCCTACGAGCTGCTCGAACCTGCCCGCTGGCCTTTGAAAATGACAGGCCCCAGTCAGAACCGCTGCTGATCCCAGCCCAGCTTAGGCCAGTCCCAGCCAGAGTCTGTCACTTTCAAAGGACACTACTCCCCACTACAGTGCCCACCTCTTACCTGAAAGGAGGTTGGGCGGGGGAAAGAGAAGCACTGACTGTCCTTTGAAGCACTGACACGCCCTGGTTGGGACCACTGGTCTTGTCAAGCAGCATGTTGGGTGTCCCAAAAAATGCGGGCATTACTTGCAGGTACTAATTTTAGTACCCACTGCAGTTCTACCCACCATAGTACCATTGCAGCTCCACCCACTCACAGTACTTGCATTGTGGTGTTTACACAGCTTTAATTCTCCCTCTCCCGCACTATACTCCCTCTCTGTCAGTAGTGCTACATTCAACATTATACAATTTTGCAGCTTTTCCAAACTCTGGGCTGCTTCACAGGACTAAGAGATATGTCACACCTCATCCAAAGTCCAAGATTGCCATTCGTTAGTGGCTTTGGAATACGCCAGTATTCCATTGTTTGGTGGTTTCTCAAAATGGTTCATTTTGAGTATCTAGCAGAAACAGCTCGACAGGTTCAACTAAATTATTGTTCTACAGCAGTGTCTCACAATGCTAGTGTGACACTGGCCAAGGGGGCACTACTTGCCACCCTGTTGTCACGGGAATGGGGGAAATGATGGGAACCCAACAAGGAATTGAGCACACTACCAGTCTTGAGGCCTGCAAGGAGATGTGTGGGGAAAAACTGCCCATCCAGGATAGTATGTTGGCCCTTCAGACTCCACAGTAATCAGGCCACTATCCTCATGGGGCACAGAGCCAAATAAGACTGGAGGCACCCCAAGCGTTCTCTCTCTGTCTCACAGGGGACACGGGATTCGGGGGAGATGGTGGATGGAAGGTGGGGGCCAAAGGGGGTAAGAGTCCCAAGGGATGGAGGGTCACGAAGGAGAGAGGACATACGCACCACAGAGGTGGGAGGAAGGGACTGGAGGATCCAGGGAAAAGGACAGACACGCTCTCACGCACTCCTTTTGTTCTCCACGCACTCAATAGGAAGGATCAGGGGAAAGGGGAAGGTCTACACAGGGGTCACAAGGGATATATCAGGCCAAACAGATACAAATATACACTACTATCAAACACAGAAATCGCACTTGTCGACGCACCCCAATGAGACACAGAGACTTGTATTGGTTTAAAACTGGCCGCACTCTTGATTTCAAATATCCACTTAAAAGGCCGGTGGGGTAATTGCACCATGCAATTTGGGTCCAGTATGCCATGTTACTAATATAACTTATTAACTCAGGTATTGCCTCCATTGACAATATCCTAAACAAACATCCCCTCCTTCAACAAGGGCAAGGTCGAAGGGGGGGGGGGGCAGCCCAAGTATGGGCGCAAGCAAGGAGTGAAGCGTGCACAAGGTCCAAAGACAGCACATGTCCCTGCGAACCCTGTTAAGACACCACTCCCAGGGAACATGATCACAGTGCATGTTGTGCCCTGCATTACACTGTGTATCATCTCCCCATCTCTGAAGGAGATGACTCTTAATACATTATACCCTACCTATTAAACCTATCATGGCATACTGAACCCCTGCCGAGTGCGACAACAACTCCATTTTTAAAATTCAATTATCTATTTCTAATCGCTTAAATTCCAAATCAACTTCCTTGGGTTTGTTCCAAATTACCCTTTTGATTCACCAAATCAAAAATCTTTACTCTAGATTAACACGTTATAATATCCAATCACATCTTAATAGAAACGAATTAATAAATTAACCTATTTAAGCCTACTCAGCACTGTTAAGGAGGCAAAACACACGACCCTTCAAAGAAGGATACCTGCCAAACTTCCTTCTTGGTCCCTTAATGGCAACCGGTTTGAAACCACAGTGCTAGAGGGAGGTGGGTGGGGCTGACTCTTTGGTTGATACAGTGAGAATGCCGCTCTTTGTGGCTCTCCAGCGGTCCGCCCCTTCTAGCGGGGGCGGGGTCCTCATTGTACACCGCCTCACTCCCCGGACGGTTGCCTGGCAATGCTGTACAAGCAAAGGGCTTTCTAACAAGCCCATTAGCCATGGCTCCATCTCCGCGTCCATCCCTTATGCGGGGTGGGGCACAACAAACACCCTGTCGAGGGGACTTAGCTTTGCTCGCAGGGGCCAGTCTCTCAAACACTAGGGATGGGCGAACGCGGTTCAGAAGTTTGGAGTTAGGACTGAACTCAAATAGTTCAGTCAACCAAACCGAACTCGAATTCGAACATTCAGTTCGGATGTGTTCGGTGAGTTCGGAATTGAATTTCCATTGGTTTCAATGGAAAACACATTATCGGCTGTAACGTTTTTGTTTTTTATGCTATGTGACTGATATTTGTGGTGTGTATAACTCCAATAGAAATAAGTAGGTGTACCAGATTTCAAAACGATTGGATAAAGGCATCCGATTATAGAAGCAATTGAATTATTGTATTTTGCAATATTCTACATATACATTCTTAGCTGTAACTTCTTTGCCTCACATATAATGTAGGTGAAACTTATCCAGTTTATACCCCTTCCCATATTTACTATCTTTGCCAAATTTCAGAAGGATTGGAAAAAGGGTCTTGGTGGTATAAGCAATTAATATATAAATGTATGTCTGACTATAACATCTTTGTAGTCCAACCAGTGTACACGAAATTTGGCAGGGCTATATTTTACACTTTCTTGATCATCTCTGCCAAATATCAGAAATCTTTTTATAAAGGGTCCCAATTTTATATGCCTGTACAACATACGTAGAGAAGGGGCCTATGCTTGGGATTCTCTCATGTCACTGTGGTATAAGATCGGTTTGTGATGCAAATTGGCCAACAGAAATATCAACCAAATATCCTCATTCTGTGCTGGGACCATCCCAACATATCTCCCCCAACTTGTTTCTGGGAAGTCTGAAGCATCTGTTTAGGAAAGAGTCAATAGAGATTCCGCCCCCTATGCCCACCTCGAAGCCACTAGCAATTGGTCCTGTAAAGCTAGAAGCTTGCAGTAATGTGTTTGGCCATTGAATGTGTCTGTCAGTCTTTGGGGTTGCTCCACATCCTTCCTCCTACAGTCTCTCTCCCCCTGCCATGCAGGGTGCCTGCCTCTGACTGGCACTGAATATGCTGATATTCATCTGAATAATGATCTTCACAGGGACAACATCAATTGCTTATATAATTGGGTCCCTTTATCAAAATCTCCTGTACATTTGCTGAAATGGCAGGAAAGGTATTTGATACATTCTTGCCAAATATCCTGTAAACAGAATGGAATATCAAAATGTTACAGCTGGAAATGTATTATCAGGTTAATGTCTTATACCTGTGGGACCCTTTATCCACTCTTTCTGAAAATTGGCAGAAGTATTAAGCATATGGAACGATATAATATGCACACGTTTCATGAACATTGGATGCAAGATAAAGAAGTTGTAGCCATGAATGTGTATGAATCTTTCCCTAAAATTACAACATTTAATTGCTTCTAAAATCGGTTTCCAAATTTTGGTACACATAGTGCCCTCCATTGCGGGTACAATCTCTCCAACTTTCATCAAAATTAAATAAGAAACAAAAATGTTATAGCTGGAAATATGTTTTTCAGTTTTTTCCCTTTATTTCAAAAACCAAATGTCATTTTCAGTTCTCAATTGCACTGAACTAAAGACCGAACCAAGGCCGACCAACCCAAATATGAATCCAAACACAAATTTCGATCCGAACCACCGAACGGCCAAACATCCGAACCTGGTTCTGTTCACACATCCCTATCAGACACTCTAATAACCAGCACCCAGCAACAGCTGGTGCTGGCTCTTATTGTCTCCAGCCCTGCCTCCCTGCTTGGCCTGGAGCCACGCTGATCGCCTAAGCAGCTCTAGGCTTTTTGCTGCATGTTCAAGACCCCACCCCCTGGGATGTTCCAGGGGATGGTAGTGTTGTCAGGGGTTGTCCGGTCAGCCCATTCAGATCGTGCTGCTCTTCCGCTTGTCGGCGTGGTTTCTTGGCATCTTTGGGCATTCCCAGTCTCCTGGGAAGTAATTGGCTCCCCTGCCATCTCCTGGGGGGGGACATTCCTTGGTGTCCCCCTCTCCGCCCTGGCATGGGGCAGCTGCGGGAGCGGTCCCTGAGCACAGCACTGGCAGAAGCGGCCCTGCCCCTGATTTCTGACACCTGTTTAAAAAGAGTTTTTGTTTTCACCCTTGTTTCATTAACACTAAGAAAGGTAGCAGGCAACACAATTCGTAGGAAAGTGACTTTTATTAAGCTTGCTGAGACCCGTGTTATATGCCAAGATGGTTGTGTTTGTGTCACACCAGCCTCACCTCTTACATTCCTGAGTTCCTGATGTCATGTCACTGCTGAAACACTGACCTTCTTTCTCTCGTTCTACTCCTCATACTAAGCCCCTCCTCAAAGGTGACTCATGGGGGGTGTGTACATGGGGAGCACATGCTCCCCCCCAGATTTTCAGAAGCCCTAGAGAACCCCGCCCAACCCCAATACCTGTGCCCCGCCCACTAGCGACAGTTACCGCTCTCCTATTGCACAGGTGCTGAGCGGGGAGTAAGTAACTGCTCAGGAATGAAAGGGGGGAAAAGACTGGAAATCAGTGTGGCAGCTCATGGCAGCATGAGTAAGAGTGTTGCAATCTTATACCAGGTAATGATGGAAAGCTTATGAGAAGGCATGTTTCACAGTTGCAGAGTACCTGGTGGTTGGTGTTGGCAATGAAGGCCAAACTCTTCAGAGAGTCCTCTGGTGCATCAGAGAGGTCTGACTTACTTCTAAGCTGAGCGCTCCTTCTGGAACATGCCATTCAGTGATATCACAAGGGCATTTCTCTATTGTGGGAAATACCACAGGGAAGTAGGGGGAGAGGGGAGGAGAGGGATTGTTGAAAGTTAGGGTAATCAGCAGCTGTATGAAAGAACTGCTATGTGACAGACAAATACAGGTTAAGAAACATATTAGAGCTGAAATGGACACCCACAAAAACAAATATGCCCATCCATATTGCAGTACTCAAATTCTTTTGGGTGGATAGGTAGTAAACAGTACCCATTTAGTGCCCATAGAATTACCGATTTTCTGTTACTGAGTTACCGTTATTCCATTTTGCACCATTTTACCAATTTACCTTTTTTTCTGACCACTGCCGTTAATCTATTGATTCATGCCAGAAAGGTATTAAAATGGTCACACAGTAAGTCAGAATGAGTTGGTAAATCAGAAAGTTGGTAACAGTAATACCCAGTATTTCGGGTAGTTGGATACCGATGTTGGTATTTGTGGTACTGATCAGTTACCTGATGGACTATCAAAAATGCTGGCTATTACCCACAAGTACAGAATTTGCTACTCGTTTCAGCTGTAGAGCATGTGCAAGGCAGAAGGGTGTTCTGTGAATGAGGCCTAAGGTAGTTGTTACCAAGAATAACTTTGATCTTGGTTTAAATGTTTGATTAATGCCAGCTGCCCATGAAATTGTTACAACAAGGGAGCACGGGGGGGGGG
>QEPC01011493.1:1436263-1460201 GCA_003113815.1 Sphenodon punctatus
CTTATTCGGTAGACTTGCACTGAATCATCTGTTTTGATAGACCTGCATTTCATTATTTGCTGTTGTTCATTAAACTTTATTATTATTATTTTGAACATTTGTTGTTTAAATAGAAGCAATTCTTTTGTTTACTGTTTTGCTATATATTGCTTCTTTATACTGTGTTGCGTTGGAGTGTTAGCATGTACAACACAGGGAACAAGGCAGCAGCGCTTGCGTGCTGAGATTGGGGGGCGAGCAAAATTCCAGTTTGCCCAAGATGGACTGTGGGTCTAAGGAGCGCAACATGATGAACACAGGGCAAAACCGGTGTTCATGTCAAGGTCAAAACACACATTCAGACACCCATTGATGTTACTGATGGGACAGTTGCTGGCGGGGGTTGTCAATGCCTCCCTTAGGAAGGGCAGGGTGCCGGGCCCCCTCCAGGAGGCGATAGTACGGCCATTGCTCAAGAAACCATCTCTTGACATTGACTTCCTGGCCAGCTATCGGCCAGTCTAGGGAAGGTTATTGAACAGGTGGTGGCTCAGCAGCTTCAGGGGCAGCTGGATCGGTTTGACTTTCTTGACCCCTCACAGTCTGGTTTTTGTCCTGGGTTTGGCATGGAGACTGCACTTGTGGCTTTGGTTGACTACCTGTGCCATGAATTAGATCGGGGCAGATCTTCTATTTTATTTCTATTAGATCTGCCAGCTGTATTTGATACTGTTGACCGTGAGATGCTGGTGGCTTGGCTGCAGGACCGAGCCGGGGTTCACGGAATTGTTCATGAATGGTTCTGCTCGTTCCTGGCCAGGAGAACTCAGCGCGTGGTTCTCAGGGAGTGTACTTCATCCCCCTGGGACCTCACGTGTGGAGTCCCACAGGGTTCTATTCTGCCCCCCCTTCTGTTCAACGTGTACGTGCAGCCTTTGGGTGAGGTCTTGAGAGGGTTTGTCGTGCATTATCATCAGTACGTTGATGACACAACTCTACCTCTCTTTTCCTGCAAACCCAGACCCGGCAGTCTCGATGCTTACCCAGTGCCTGGCAGCTGTGGGGGACTGGATGATGCGAGCCTTCTGAAGCTAAATCCAAACAAGATGGAGGTGGTGCTGGAGGGTAGGGCTGGGGGGGTGTCCCCCATCATTGATGGGTTTTGCCCCCCTTTGGTCACACAGGTCCATAGTCTGGGGGTGCTCCTCCACTCAAAGCTCTGCCTGGATCTCCAGGTGGAGGCTGTGGTGAGGGGAACATTTTGCCAGTTGCACCTGGTATAGTGGCTGCAGCTGTATGTTTCAGACTCGAATCTGGCTACCATCATCCATGCCTTTATTAGCTCTAGATTAGACTACTGTAATGCACTCTATGTGGGGCTGCCCTTGCAGAAGGTCCGGAGGTTGCAGCTGGTGCAGAATGAAGTGGCCCATCTCCTAATGGGGACAGGTGGCCATGAGCACATTACACCAGTGCTCTGTTCTTTGTACTGGCTGCCTATTATCTTCCGGGCCCAATTCAAGGTGTTGATAATGACCTATAAAGCCCTAAATGGCCTGGTCCCTGCTTACCTGCGGGACCACCTTAGGCCCCAGGTCATACTACAGCCCCTGTGATCGGCCGAGGGCACCCAATTCAAAGTCCCCCAGGTTTCCCGGGTAGTGACGATGGGGAGGGCGTTCTAGGTGGCCTCTCCTAGACTGTGGAATTCCTTCTTGATGGAGACCTGCCTGGCCCCAGACCTCCCCTCTTTCCAAAGACAGTGTAAGACCTGGCTGTTGCACCGGGCCTTTGGAGAGGGAGACGGGTGGGGTGGGGTGGGGAGGTCTGGAGTGAGACTTCTGCCCTTTTATTATTTTTAGTATTTTAATGAATTTTTAAACTGTATATTATGTGTTTGTTTTATCATTATTATTGCTGATTGTGTTTTTGTGAGCCACCCCAAGCTGCTCTGTGAGCAGGAGGGGGTGGAATAGAAAAATATTGAATGTATGTGTGTCTAAAGAAATAAGTAAATAAATGCCTAAAGACACCCTCTGTCTCTCCTAGCCACATAGGAGGTTCCTGGACCACCAGTGACTGAGCGAGGAGAGACCAACACCCCCCCTTCCTCTTGCAGCGAATCCTCTTGCAGTTTGCATTCTCCATCAATGGAGGAGGAGGGGGATAGTCTCACATCTACTCAATTGGCGAAAGATCGCAAGATACAAGGGGTGAGGGATTCTCTCCTATTCCAGCTACTCGGGGGTTCCTGGACCCTAATCCCTTAGCCACTTGTCAACCAATTCCAGTATTACTCTGGTGTCACATCATAAGCTGAGGGGGGTGGGGTGCTTTCTCCTTTCCATCTGCAGAGAGCTCTTTGGCCCCCAGTGGAGGGAGAGAAGAGTGTAGGGATGGGCGAACGCGGTTCAAAAGTTCGGAGTTCAAACCGAACTTGAATACTTTGGTCACCTGAACTGAACGTGTGAACCGAACTTGAATTTGAATGCTCGGTTCAGATGTGTTCGGTGAGTTCGGAATTGAATTTCCATTGGTTTCAATGGAAAACACATTATCGGCTGTAACGTTTTTGTTTTTTTATGCTATGTGGCTGAAGTGTGGGGTGGCTATACCTCCAATAGAAAGCATTATGTGTACCAAAGTTCAAAACTATTGGATAAAGGAATCCAATTTTAGAAGCAGTTGAATTATTGTATTTTGCAATATTCTACATATACATTCATAGCTGTAATGTCTTTGCCTCACATCTAATGTAGGTGAAACCTATCCAGTTTATACCCCTTCCCATATTTAGTATCTTTGCCAAATTTCAGAAGGATTGGAAAAAGGGTCTTGGTGGTATAAGCAATTAACACACAAATGTATGCCTGACTATAACAACTTTGTAGTCCAACCAGTGTACGTGAAATTTGGCAGGGGTATATATTACACTTTCATGATCATCTCTGCCAAATATCAGAAAGATTTTTTAAAGGGTCCCAATTTTATATGCCTGTACAACATACGTAGAGAAGGGGTCGATGCTTGGGATTCTCTCATGTCACTGTGGTATAACATCGGTTTGTGATGCGAATTGGCCAACAGAAATGTCAACCAAATATCCTCATTCTGTGCTGGGACCATCCCAACATATCTCCCCCCACTTGTTTTTGGGAAGTCAGAAGCATCTGTTTAGGAAAGAGTCAATAGAAATTCTCTTATGTCCTCTGTCTCAGTGCTGCAGGATGTGATTGTGATGATAATTGACCAGCCTGGATGTGTTTAAACTATGTCTCCTGACTGCTGGGATGCTATCTCAGAAGCCCCAGTTATGTTGCTTATGCCTGCCTCAGGGCCACCCCCTATGCCCACCTCAAAGCCACTACCAATTGGTCCTGTAAAGCTAGAAGCTTGCAGTAATGTGTTTGGCCATTGAATGTGTCTGTCAGTCTTTGGGGTTGCTCCACATCCTTCCTCCTACAGTCTCTCTCCCCCTGCCATGCAGGGTGCCTGCCTCTGACTGGCACTGAATATGCTGATATTCATCTGAATAATGTTCTTCACAGGGACAACATCAATTGCTTATATAATTGGGTCCCTTTATCAAAATCTCCTGTGCATTTGCTGAAATGGCAGGAAAGGTATTTGATACATTCTTGCCAAATATCCTGTAAACAGAATGGAATGTCAAAATGTTACAGCTGAAAATGTATTTTCAGGTTAATGTCTTATACTCTTGGGACCCTTTATCCACTGTTTCTGAAATTTGGCAGAAGTATTAAGCATATGGAGCGACATAATATGCACAAGTTCCATGAACATTGGATGCAAGATAAAGAAGTTGTAGCCATGAATGTATATGGAGCTTCTCTTAAAAGCACAACATTCAATTGCTTCTGAAATCGGTTTCCTTTATCTAATCATTACAATATTTGGTACATACAGTGCCCTCCATCGGGGGTACAATCTCCCAAAATTTCATCAAAATTAAATAGGAAACAAAATTGTTATAGCTGTAAATATGTTTTCCAGTTTATTCCCTTTATTTCTAAAACCAAATGTTATTTTCAGTTCTCAATTGCACTGAACTAAAGACTGAACCGAGCCCGACCAAACTGAACACCGAATCTGAACTCAACATTCGACCCGAACGTCCGAACATCCAAACCTGGTTCTGTCCGCACATCCCTAGAAGAGTCTCTCTCTCTCTCTCTCTCTCACACTCACACACACACACACACACACACACACACACGTGCACCCTTCCTTAGCTGCTTGCAATAAGACATGGGGCAGCAATGAGATTGTTACTGATCCGGGCACTGCCCTGGGCTCTCATCACTAGTGGCTAGGGGGAGAGGGTATACTCTGCTCAGGGGGCCCAAAGGTCACTCTCCCCCAAGCAGCTGGGAGTAGACCTGAAGTGGCAGCATTGTTTGCCGTTCTGCTTTGTGCTGCCGCTTTTTCAGCTTGTCTGCAACCAATAGCAATTTACGATACTTCATGGCAATTTGCAGCAGTTTACAAAAATTTACAGCAGTTTATATAAGTTGCAGTAGTTTATGACAGTTTACAACATTTACGGGAGTTTACGATATTTTTGCGGCATTTACAGCAATTTATGACAGTTTTAGCGACGTTTACGACAGTTCGTGACAGTCATCCCATGCTTTTCAGTGCCTTTTCACTATATGAATACACAATTTAGGCTCCCTCTTCGCAGTTTGCGTCAGGACAGAGTAGGTAGTGGAGAGGGAACAAAACCGCTGCAGCACAGAGTAGTTAGGATTAGGATAGCAATAATTAGGTGATTCCATAGTAGTATCTTTTTGAGTAAATTAGTTAGTTATATATTACTGCTGGGCTGGCTGGCTGTGCCAATCAATGGTATTGGTATAATATGAGTGAGATATTTTTCTGTTATCTCAGAAAAAGCAGCAGAAAAGTAAATATAAACTGCACAATAAATGGAACGTTAATTCATACAGTTCAATAAGGAACTTGCCAAGTATGGATCCAAATATCCTGTTTGTGTGCTCGTTGTAATGTGGGTTTAGTTAGGTGGCATTAAGATATTCAGTTTGTGTCCAAATTTTACAAAATTCGAATGTATCTTGCATGTCTGAAGTCCCTAATTCGAAATATTGTCGTCAATATCGCACCTAAGTAATCCGCAGTTCAAAGCTAGTTAAACCTATCTTTATGCTGTTTGATTTAAATAAATCTGCTCTTTACAGCAGTGTGAAAGCGACATTGTATTCGGTATTAACTGGTGCGAACTTGTCCTGCATGTGAAGACAACTGCGCTGTTTTACCCCTTCCCCAATGGAATGCAGCAGCAGCAGCACAGTGGGGACACCAATCAGTGGGACTGGGAGATAACGCTGTTTGTTTACAAACAACTCCTCCCCATGTGCGTGATCACATGGGGAGGAGTTGTTTGTAAACAAACAGTGTTATCTATATCTACCAATCCATCGGTGTCTCCCGTTGCTGCTGCTGGAGCGCTACTAGGAGGCAGAGGCAAGTGAGGGATGGGGTCAGGAGCCAGGGAGGGGAGGTAGAGGAACTTATTGGGGGAGAAGCTGGCTGCCCAGCCATTCTGTAATTTTCTGTAATTGAACCGCACTGAACAGGCGGTTAAGCGTGTGCTCCATGAAGGTCTGAATGCGTTATTTCACTGTTGGGAACAACGGTATGGCACTCATGTGAATGCAACTGGCATTGTTAACAGCAAACTAGAGGAAAATGATTTTTTTTAAATCCAGATAATTGCTGCACGTGTGAATGAGCTCTTAGACCCGGTAGCTCTGGCATACAAGGGGCTGGTGAATGAATGAGCCCTCAGGAGAAGTCAAATAGGAAGAAAAGGAATAAAGGGAGAGCTACCTTTAATACCATGTGCTAGTTCCAACAGAAAGGACCGCCACTAAAAGCAATAGAAAGCAGGGCTCTCATTATGATCCACCAATCACAAAACAGTACACACAGCACATTCTGATAGTTCTGAAAGTTCACAGCAATTTATGACATTGTACAGAAGTTCCCAAAGGGTTACGACAGTTCCCGGAAGTTCCCGAGTGTCTCCAACGCTTTCCGAAAGGCCAAGAACAGTGAAATGCTTGTACAGAAAGCATCAGGAAATATCAGCAAGTGCCACTGCTTCAATGGGGTTTGCTGTGTCCATGAAGGTGGTAGGGTCAGTTTGGAGATTTCTGACAAAAAGAGCTGCCGCTGCCACTTGCCATTTCACCCCCCAGCTGGGAGGGGAGAAAACTCCCTCACTTGCAGCTTGTGACCTTCCCCTGATGAAGCAGGGGAGGATCTCAAGCTGCAAAGGGGGGCCAGGGGCATCTCTCCTTCCTTTCATGTAGCAGCTGCTTCCTCCACTCCAGTTTGGGGAATGCACTTGCTAGAGGACAGAGGTTCCCGAACCCCCCACTTCTGCCATTGCCACCAGGATCTGCAAGATCCCAGGAGTGGAAGCACTGGGGGGTCAAGGCCCCTGCGGTCTGTGCTTTGACATTCCTCCACACAACCAAGAAGCCTCCCTCCCCCTGCACTCTCACTGGAGCACAGACTGCAGGCAGGGAGAACTGCCGCTGCCCCCCCAGGGTGGTACTAGTGGGTAGTTTCCCCACCACAGCTTCTGGCAGAAGAAACTGTGGCAAGGAAAAGACCGAGCTATGGGTTCTTTCCCTGCCACAGTTTCCAGTCCTCCAGATCCCACCCCCCCTTCCTCATAGCTAACAAACAGCACAACAGCTATGTGGCAGGAGAGAATACATAGCTAGCTGCACTCATGGCAAGCTCCACACTGCTGGAGACTCCATCTTAAGTGGTTGGGGGGGGCAGAGCCATTTCACTTCTATTCTTGAGTCCCAGCCCAGCCCCCCTATCCCTTGAACTGCCCACCCTACTGTCATGGAGAAACATAGGGTCACACACGTGTAACACGGGACTACATGTAGACAACAAGTCTGATAAATATGTAATGCAAAAGGTTCCACATGTATGTCATGGTACAACTGAGAACTGTAAAACTCAAATTAGGGCTGTGACACGTGACCAAGCTACAAGAAATGCAAAGAGATACCCAAAATGTGTATTTGGGAACACTTGCCAGACGGAACCCTGTGGAGATGTAGATGGATGTTTGGCTGGGTTGCCTACGTATCAAATTTCAGGTCTCCCCAAAGGCGGGAACAGAGGTAAAGAAGGAGGAAGACTACTTAAAGAGGCCAGTGAGTCACCTTAAGAGTTCTCTTCCGAGAGCCATCTCAGCAGTTACATCTGCATACGAAAAGCCTGCCAGCAGTCAGGCTGGAGATCATGAACGGAGAGGTATGATTTTGCTCTCTACCAACTAAGAAACCAGTGCCCAGTCACTCACATTGAGGGCTGAGAGGAATCAGAACTTATGGACCTTTGGAGGGTATGATGCTTATTTAGGAACTCAACCAGTATAGATCAGGAATGTGTTATATTTACCTTTGATTTCTAGTAACCACTCTGTACCAACTATCTTGCTTATGTAATCAGTAAACTTACTTCTTATCTTTATGAAGAAGTGTTTGTGTCTAACATTGGAACACAAGTGAGCAACAAGAGCCCTCAAGCTCTTGCGAACCCAGAGAGCAAAGAGTCTGTAAACAGGAAGGATCGGACCCTTGACTGACAAAGGATTTGTCCCTGTGGCAGACTTGAATTAACCAGAGAAAGAAACTAATTCAAGTGGGCTGTGTGCAAGGCAACTGAGTCACTCAAACCCGGTAAAGTGGGGGTTTGGACCTCCAACCCTTGACACCTACCTCCCAAACCCTGATAGAACATTGTTTTGCAGAACAGTGTACCATGGCATATTGGACATTGCAGTGCTAGCGGCAGTTTTCAAAAATAACAGTCATTTTCTATGGCAACAGCTCTCCTTAGCAGCAAGACTCTTCACTTAAAAACATGTCCATTTTGCACTCGAGTACTGCTGCAAGAGGCCCTTGTTCAAGCAGCAGCAGATTCATTTTGAAAGGGACCAAATCTTGAGGGTACTCAGCATCAGGGATGAATTCATTGGGAGAACAGCTGAAGTGATCTGCACTTTGTGTTTGACAGCTAAACCATACAAGTTTCAAAGCCTGTTACTAGAAGAGGAGGGCCTAAAGTGTGTTGTGTGCATTTGGGTGTGAGGTCTCTTCAGGCTCTGAGGGATTGGGAGCCTCAGCTGGAGTGGACTCATTGCCAGCTTTTAGATTCAAGAGTGCTTTCAAGTAACAACAGTATAAATGAAAAAGGGTTTGGCATTTCTAAGGGAGAAACAGGATATGCGTGTGGTTACCATAGAAGCTTGTGGTGGCAGGGTGACTTGTTAAGTAGATCCTGTAATCTGGGATATGCAGCCTACTGCATCATGCAAACCCAGTGTCCATTCAGCTGCTAGGTGAAGCTGCTTTAGAGCATCTCTGTCAGATGGGGGTATAAACAAACATAACATTAGCTACTCCCAAGTTTTTTGTGCCAGAGCACACATGTAAAAAATACTTGTGAGTAGCTAATGTTCACAAGTGACAGCTTGGTGTGTGGCCAGCGGCTATCCACAATGCTGTTGCAGGAAGGGGATGATGGGTGGATGGGGGGGTGCATGTGCTCCAACGCCCTGGGAGAGTGGCCACCAGATAGCTTCTGCTTCTACTGCTCAGGGATGGGACGGATGTAGAGAACCAGCCACATTGGGAGCTGCCTGAACGAACCGCTTCAGCTTGAGAGAAGCTTGAGAATGAGTGACTTCTCTCAAGCTGGCTTTCTGCACCTCACCCTCAAGTGGCAGCAGCAGAATTTCCAGACCCAGACTTCTCTGGAACTGTCGCCCCACTCCCTGATGCTTTCTGCGCATCCCAGGGATGGCCCGCCCCCTAGGACATCAAGGGCAATGCCCCCTCCAGCCTGCCCGACACTGAGTCCACACTGACTGGGGAGAAAAGGGAAAAAAATAAAATATTTTTTTTAAAAAGTCACACCGGCCGAGCCTGGGCTCATGTGCAGAGCCAGCTCGAAGACCCTTGTTTGAAGTAGCAACCTTCAGAAGGTTGCTACTTCAAACAAGGTTCTTCGAGCTCGCTCCACACATTGTGACTGGTTTGTGTGTGCATGCACACACAAACAAGTGAGTCAAGCACACACACCCCTTCGGGGTCAAAAGGGAGGCGTTTTCTCCCTTTATGCAGAGTGGGCGGCTAGAAGCGCCGTCCATTCTGCTTAAAGGGACCCCACAATGAAATAGTGTTGGCAGGGGGCACTGTTTCATTGCGGGGGCCGGGCAGGGGGACAGTCCATACCTGGGCACCCAACACGGGTGCCCCCAGGTATGGGGGTGAGAGGGAGGATGGGAGCTGCCACACACCCCTCCTCCCTGGCCCGAGCGTGAAACAGCATACACGGGAGCAGGAGGAGCTGAGCCTCCTGCTGGCTTCCCAGCACGCTACTTGAGGCCCGGCCCAGGCGTGAAGCAGTGCACAGGGAAGCAGCAGGAGGCTCGGCGCACCCGCACACACTGCTTCAAGTCCAGGGACAGGATGGCCGAGGAGGAGCAGCTCGCGGCAAGGATGACCAACAGCAACGAGGGAGCACTGAGTCGGCCCACGGTTAGTTAATTGCGGGGAGCCCGGGGGGGAGTGGGACCTGCTGGGGGGAGGGGGGAGAGAGGGGGTGGGGGACCTGCTGGGGGGGAGCAAGGGGGCTGGGACCCACTCCCCTCCCTGAGAACCCAGGAGCCCTAGCTCCCAGCCTGGGAGCCAGGGCTCCTGGGTTCTTGGGGAGGGAAGTGGGGACTAGTGGGTTAGAACAAGGGAGCTGGGAGCCAGGTCTCCTGGGTTCTCAGGGAGGGGAGGGGGGGCTAGTGGGTTAGAGCAGAGGGATGTTTTGAGCCAGGACTCCTGGGTTCTCGGGGAGGGGAGTGGGGGCTAGTGGGTTAGAGCAGGGGGGCTGGGAGCCAGGACTCCTGGGTTCTCAGGAGGGGAGTGGGGCCTAGTGGGGTTAGTGCAGGGGGGACTGTGTGGTGAAATTGAGGTTTGGAAATCCGGAGATGCCACTGCAAGTCATGCAATTTCAGTTGTGTTCAAAATGCTGGAAATTTATTTATTTATTTATTTTTATTTATTTATTTAATATATTTATATCCCACCCCTCCTGCAAGCAGCTCGGGGCGACTTGCAGGAGGGATGTGCGTGGTAAAATTGGACTCAGGCTGTGACTGGGATGCTTTACAAGGAATGGTCCCTGTGTTTTGTGTTTATAAATTATTTATTTTAAGCTTGATGTGCATGTAGACTGTGTTTTCTTCCATTCGATGTTAACCCTGGGAACTCCTTGCTGCTGGGTTATGCCAATGTTTTACCAGTTTTGTCAGTGTTATGCCACTGTTTTGGGTGTTTCCCTGTGTTTTGGGTTTATAAATTATTTATTTTAAGCTTGATGTGCATGTAGACTGTGTTAGGGATGGGCAAACAGAATGCGGTTTGGATGTTTGGTTCAAAACCAGAGTTCGGATTCAATGGTTCGGTTCAGCTGAATTCGGGTTGGTCGAACATGGCCGAACAGTCAAAAATAGCACTATCGAAACCAAAACAAAACCGAAACCTGATTATTTTCTTTCCCCCCCTGAAAAGACCTTTTTCCTGCCCTCGAACTCATCCAAACTCATCCGAACACAACTGAACTGTTCGGTCATTCGAGATTTCGGTTCGGACGTTCGGTTCGGACATCCGAACAGACCGAGTTTGGTTCGAACTCCAAACATCCAAACCGTGTTCGCCCATCCCTAGACTGTGTTTTCTTCCATCCGATGTTAACTCTGGAAATTCCTTGCTGCTGGGTTGTGCCAGTGCTTTGCACCATCTTTTGCGCCAGTGTTTTGCCAGTGTTATGCCAGTGTTTTGGGTGTTTCCCTGTGTTTTAGGTTTATAAATTATTTATTTTAAGCTTGATGTGCATGTAGACTGTGTTTTCTTCCATCTGATGTTAACCCTGGGAACTCCTTGCTGCTGGGTTATGCCAGTGTTTTGCCAGTTATGCCAGTGTTTTGCCAGTGTTTTGGGTGTTTCCCTGTGTTTTGGGTTTATAAATTATTTTAAGCTTGAAGTGCATGTAGACTGTGTTTTCTTCCATCTGGTGTTAACCCTGGGAACTCCTTGCTGCTGGGTTATGCCATGCCACTGACCTACTGTCCCCCTGGCTCCGCCTTCCATCCCCCTGGCTCCGCCCTTAGGCCTGCCAGTCTTACTGCCCCAGTGCCCCTCCAACATCAAAACCCACCAGCCGCCCCTGGTGCTTCCGTTGGGACAGGCAGCAGCAGCAGGGAAGTCATTCTCCCTGATGCTGGTTTTCAAAAACAGAGCACTGAAAGCAGCAGCAGGAAGAGGAGGGAGGGAATAAAGCTATGACAGGGAAAGATCCTTGTGTGTGAGTCCACTTGCTGCCACAGCATCCAGCTCTCTACTGTTCCCTGCAGAATGCAGTAGCACTCATAGCATGTTCCAGATTGATGGAGTTTATGCCCTAAGGGTGAAAACCGATGAGACAGTAGCCCAGATTAGCCCCCTCCAGATGGATGGATGGCCACCCACCCATCTATTAGGTTGCTGCCAGATGTTCGCCTGCACCCACCACCTGCCCACACCACACCCCTGACTCACAGTGTCATCCTGACGAATGTGGAGCCTGCAATGCTGGCTGATGCAGGCAAATGTGCACTCACGTGGCCACCTCCTGCTGTCTGTTAGGGTGTGTGCAGCCTCCGCACACATGCAGGTCCACCAGAACCATAGAGTCCCAGGTGGAGCGGTCTAGAGTGGTCTGAGAAGTGACCACATCTCAGTGGTAGAGGTGAGGGCAGAGCATTGCGGGGAGGAATGCCTGCCCATCTGTCCGGTTCATTGTGCGGAACCTGCAAGTGGCAGCTGCACGCGAGCTACACGGAGTGACCTCAGACTCCAGCAGGCTATTCTCTCATCTGTTAGCACCCTCTGTGTTGGTAGAGTAGCTGCTCCATAGTGGATACTAGGGGTTGGAATACCGGTTCTCCCGAGATCCGATATTGCCAGTATTTGGGTGTATCTGCTTAATTCGATAAATCCGATATTTACCGGTACCGGCATACCAGATTTTTAACATTCGCCATGGTACCATATTTTTTACATTGCAGCCATTTAAGTCAATAGCCGCAATGTAAAAAATCCAGTACCGCGGCCAATGTTAAAAATCCGATATGCCGGTACCAGTAAATCCGGTACCTGGGAGAGCCGGTATTCTCCCCAGTGTCCCACCCCTAGTGGATACTCATACCAACCTTTGTGCCACCTAACAAATGTGATAGTTAACACCCACTTATGGGCAGCTACTGTCACATTTGTTTATGCTCGTGGAGGAAACTGGAGGTATACAGATTTGTCCATAAAAGTAATCAAGGTTAGGCTGAATCTCAGCATTGCCAGCTCTATGTGCATCTCATAGTATTTTGAAGGGGGCATTCACTTAAAGATGAGGAGGCGGCGGCAGCCACAACAGTTGGAGTCATGACTCTGCTTTAAAAGTGTGTAGCACTCCAGTTAGTGGAGACAAACTTGTAAATGTGAAACAAGAATATTCAGAAATGAAAAGTGTCTTAAATACATTAGTTATAGTTTGGGTTTTTTAAAAGTAAATAAATAAATCCCATCATTTTTAAGTCTACAAGCCCGACACACACATACACTCCTACCTTTAGAACTGTTCCATCTTACTAGCAATTCAAAATCATTAGTAAGGAGTGAGTTACCACTGAGTGGTAAACAGCATGCTATTCCAATATACATACTTCAGATTGCCTCGCTGAGGGATAGTGTTTGGTTATTACCAGTTCATGGTAAGTTACCCTTTACCACACAATATGTGACCTCTGGTAAGAGATAATGAGTCTAAATATAGAAATGTGTAGTCGTTTATTGCGCATCGCAGAGCATTCATACATTGAGACTCACCGCAGATACCCCTTAGTTTATCAAATAATTTGTTACTTTTTAAAAAAATACCACAGTGTGTTAGCTCTTTCTCTACTTCGTCTAACATGTAAAATAGCCTTATGGAACAAGATCTTTGTTCACGTGAACAGGTTAATCCCCTCTGTTCCCTGGGGTAGTTAATTTCATTAATAAGAATCCACTTTGCCAGAGTACACACTTTGCAAAGTATTTATTTACTCAATGGAATGCTACTCAGGAAGTGAGTGTCTGGGGGTGTTAACATAAGTGACAGCAAAGCGCTGCTGTCACAGCTTGATCTGGACCATGAGCCCCCTGCCCCCGCGCTGCACCCAGCATCCTGGCCGCTGCCATGATGGGCAGCCCATGATGGCCGTTTATGGCGGACCCAATTCGGGCTGGGCCATGGCGGAATATAACCAACGCTGGCACCACGGTCCTTATCAGGTCTGCAGGCCTCTGACTGTAGCGCACTCTAGCAGCTTCAGGAGGGGATTTAGAACACAAACAGGACTGGTAGTGCTAACAGGCAGTCTCTTGATTTCTGTGTGTAAAGGACAAATAGCCATTCCTGGACCTTGGATAACACAACAAACGTGCCACGAGCCGGGCTGCTGTGAAGGGCAAGGAGCTGCACAAATGTGCGACAACCGGCTGGTCCTGCCCCCCACGCTGTGCCCTGCCCTTCATTGTGGCAGACAGCCAATGGTGGCTGGGCATGGTGGAGCTGATCTGGGCCAGGCCATGGCGGGTTATAACAAATGTTGTAGCCCGCTATAGCCCACTCTGACCCGATCAGGCAGACAGTAGCCCAGGCTGTGACCCTGGAGGTCTCCGAGATTACGGCCCAGGCTAGCCACTACCGTGCTGGGGAGCAATACCGGACAGGGGCCAAGAAACGTGACAGTGGCCCACAGGACACAGCAGACTAAGTGGGCCACTGTTACATTTGTTAATGCCCTGTGTGAACAGTTGGGTGTTAGGTGTTAAGTGTCTTAATGCTCTATGATTAACTCCCTTTCCATTCACACTTTACTTACCTCTGGAGGTAAGCTACTAGGCAACATGCATTCCTCTTTAATCAGACGTATATATCCCTGGAGTGCACCCCCTACTTTGAACTACTACTACTACTGTGTTTGTCTGATCAAAAGCTGAGTTACAGTAAGTTAAGGGATAATAAATTCAGAGTATGTGTTCCTGAGAGCAAGCCCAAAGGAATACAACTTGCTTATGCAGCACTTATTTATATTTTGGTCAATTATATTTCCAGGTAGAAAAAAAATCCACAAACATCCTTACCGCATTCTGAGATAACCTGTTTTCTGAAAACTACGATCCTGAGCTGAAACTGTCAGCCAATTAAAAATAGTGGGGCACAACAGACTCAGATTTCATCATGACATGGGGACAATTAGGATGACAGTTTTTAATATTTCACCAACAAAGTGTTAAAATATGAATCACCCACAGTCACACAGCTGTTTCAACATTTGGGGGAGGGGTGTGGAGCTTACCTCAGAGCATTGGGCTTACAGGTTTCCCTACAATATTATCCTCCATAACTTCTGCTCCTGAAATCGTTTACTGAGACTTATAGCCATGGATACGTGGTAACTCTCGGAAAGTGTGAAAGCTGCAAATAATTTTTGAGAGCCAAGATAAGGAAACACTGCAGAAGAATCCTGCATCCCGTACAGTTCTGTATCTCCTAGAGACATGAGCCAGTCAACTGGAATAGTGTGAATAATTCTAGCTGCTGCTTATTTCCTGGTTTGGTTTAAAGGAGATTTCCTTCAAGCAGCAGATTATTCAGGGCTGCGTGTGAGAGAGAAAGCAAAATCTCTTTCTTCCTCCCCTAAACTAAAAATGTGCAAGTCTGTCACATTTTGCACCTGGAATCCTTCCTTGCCATACTAGAGTAAACCTTGATAGTCCTTCAGGTGTTTGATTCTAACTCGCTTTGGGTACTAGCAGACAGGATGGAGGTGAGGGCTCTGCCCTGGGGCAGAAAACCGCAGCAGACATGGCCCATGTCAGGAGGGACAGAGAACAAACATGCCTAGGATCCCTGGTGGCCGGAGACCTGTCCCACCCTTCACACAGCTCAAGTAGGGCGGAGGAACAAGCCAAATGTGCAGGCGGCCAGGCCCAGCCTTGTCCCGTTCCCATGCTCCAGGGCCCCGGATCTTCGGAAAGAGCAGGTTGCCACCACCTGCCCAGGGAGTTCCCCCAGTCACCGCTTCCACCCAGGGAGTTCCACCTGCTGTCAGTAAGAGCAGATGAGGGGAGCAGAGAGGAAAGGACCAAGCAGTCTGGGGAGGTTGAGGGAAGGGTTGGGGTGGGGGCCAGGGTTCAGGACTTGGGGCTGTCATTTTCATTCAGTCTGTACCACCTCTGCCTCCAAAGGTGGGGTAAAGGGGCATTGGGGGGTTCTGGGAGGGTCGGATATCTGGGGCATCTGTCACCCTACCCGCTCACAGAAGAAGGTCCCATGGGAATAGGCCCTTTCTCAGGCAACTTACACTCCCAGCAGTTGGCAGGGGAGCAGCCAACAGTACAGTACTGTGGTGTACTTATCAGAGTGTGTGACTGATTCTTGTCTGGTAACAGCTAGCGATGGGGTGAACCCTAAACCCCCTCCCCCCAACATCACTGGTTTGGTTACAGCTAGCCTAAGCCATTCAGGGGGTTGATGGGGGATCCCATGGAGTAACTGAAGGGCTGACGTGAGCACTAAGAACGGAGAGGGAATGGGTGACAGATATTAACCCCTGTTGCAGCTTATCGCCTCCTGTGGGCCCCTTCTTGGTCCTTTCATTCCTGCATGCTTCAGGCAGTCCCAACACCCTGGACCCATCCCCAACCCCCCTCCACACACCCACCCAGCCTAAGCCACTACATCAGCAACAACCCCCTTCCCACTCTCCCCTCTCGAAACTGATGCTGCTCCACTGTATCGCTGCAGTGGCCAGGAAGGAATAACAGGAAATGGAATGCAACTTAAAGCAGTTTGAATCACTTTTGTAAGAATGTATTTAACAGAAACATAACATACTTATTGTCTGGCTCCCTCCCCCTTGTGGCCCCAGCCCCCTGTGCTCTCTTGCATGCAGGTCCAGCTAGAGGTGTTGTCTCCTCCTCCTGGGGCTCCACAGTAGTGGGATGGGTCACTGCAGACGCTGGTGGTAGGTTGGGCCTACAGGTGCTGTTGCTGCCATGCAAGCACAGGAAATCAGAATCTGGGGTCCTGTGTTCACGGGCCTGACTTCAGGCGAGACCCGCTTGGGGGTTTGAAATCCGGGGGAGGGGGACAGTGGCAGGGCTTCTAGGGGGAGTTTGGGAACAGGGGCCCGCCCCAGTGCAGCAGTGATAGTGGTCACATAGTGTAAGAAGGTGCGCTGCATCCGTAAGGGTCACTCCAAGAAGTTCCTAAGTGACTGGACCTCCCTTTCCATGGACCCCTGCAAGCCCCTCATCTGTTACATGTGGCAGTCCCAATCCCACTTCTCCAGCATCCAGCATTCTCTGTGGCGATGGTGATGTCCCTGTGCTGGGTTGCAGACTGCTGTAGGGAATGCCGGTGCTTCTCCGTCAGCCCATGAATGGTGTCACAGATTTCATCCGCCTGGTGTATGGTCTTGTCCAGCAGCTGCTGGACCATATCCTGTCTGTGCTGCTAGACCTGTGTCCGATGGGTTCACATCTGCTGGGTGCCTGGTGCCGGACTTGCCAGTGTAGCCGGCTCTTCTGATGGCAGACCTGTGGCAGGGTGGAAATGAAAGCCGTTGTTGGGAGCTGCCCACCCCCGCCTTCCTGACCCAGTGTTTTGCCCCCATCCCTTATGCCTGGTCCCTCAGCTCCCATTGTGTCCCCCACCTGTCACATCCACCTGTCCAATATGTAAGCCCCCCCCCTCCCTGCAGCCCGCTGTAGTGCCCTCTCATGTGCTTGCCATGCCTACCTTCCACAGGAAGGTGCCTCTGCGTACCGGACCTCCTTGGGTTGCTCCCCCTCAACCTCTCAGACACCTGTGATCACAGCAAATAACAGGAGCCATGTTGGTGATTGACATTACCTGACTGCTTTGTCCTATGGCTGGTTCATCCTCCCCGCCCCCTCAGTCCCTCTCTGGCACATTCACTTACTGCTTCCCTTGGACTCCGGGTCCCCTTTCCTCTCCACTGTTGGGTCTTCTGGTCCCAAGGGCTAGCTCTCTTGAGGGGAAGGTCACAAAGGTGGTGTCTGAATCCTCCAAGTCAGAGGCTCACGGGAGCAGGGACATGGCTGGACATGCTAGTCTGTGTCCCAGAGGGGCCAACTTCCTTCTCAGAGAGGGGTGACCACTGCCAGAATGAATGGGTGCTTCAGGGTCAGGCACCGATGGTGGGGTGTCCACCCGGCGATGGCCCTGGGCGAGCCCAGAGTTGGCGATACACACAGGGCCACGATGAACCAATTGATGCAGAGGAAGCATTCAAGGAGTCCATGTAGGACAGGGTTTTGTGTCCCCACCCTGACTTGAAGTTGTTGTCCTTGACCTCCTTGAAGCCCCTCCGCAGATCCTTGGCCCACTGCCAGCACTGGGTAGTGCCCCAGTTGAACCACAGTTCCACCATATGGGTGGCAAGCCTTCAATACACCCACTCATTCTGGTGCAATAGGCCCAGGTTGCATTGCACCATGTCATCCCCCATGGGTTGATGAAGGCCCAGATCTCCTTATCAGTTCAAGGGACCCTCTTCTAGCAGGTGGGTGCCGGGCGTTCTCCTGGGGTGGTGGGGTTCCTGAATCCACCCCCAATGCTGCAGCTGTCCCTAGGGTGGTGGTGTGGGTGAATGCCTGTGAACAAAGTGATAGAGATACACTGCATATAACTTGTGTCTACTGTGAGATGGCTGCCATGCAACTTCTACCCCCCTTTTGGGGTGAACTGACTTACCAGTCCGGTCCGTCACTCCTCCTGCTGCTCGATCATCCCCTCTGGGGCGGTGGTGTGGCCTGGGCATTGGGTTGCAGCTTCAGTGGAAACTCGGGATGCCAAAAGTGGTGTTGCCTTTGCTGCTAGTTCCCTTTAAGGGTGCTGGACCAGTCTCGTGGGCTGGGGCACCAAGGTGCGTCTACTCCATTGATCACTCTAGTCTTTATGGACGAGTATAAAGTGATCCTGTTGGACCTCGCCCCATGTCACAGTTAGGCGGGACCTAACAGATGTGATAGCCCAGATTGGCCCAATTGGGCAAACGTTAGCCCAGGTTGCGCCTCGGAGATTTTCCGGAGGATACAGCCTGGAAGTGGGTCAACATCAGGCAGTGAGAGAACAAACCTGCAAGTGAGTCCCAGGCCAGAGCAGGCTGTCACATCAGTTTTTACCCTTTATTCCTCCCCAACTGCTACAGTAATGAGTTGAAAAGTGCTGCTTAACTTTTAGGTGGTTTTCCTTCTTTCATTTCAAATGCTAGCAAAATCTTTGAGCTGCAGTACTGCACTTTTTAATGTACTTGGGCCAAACAGAAAATAAGAAATCAGAAGGAAAAACAGAGAAGGCTCTTTAAAAATGTTGGGTGTTTGGGGTGGGAGAGTTTGGTGGTGTCTGTCTTTCAGAGAAAATACTAGCGATAACAGTTCGGGATAACTGGGGATTTGTCAGGATGTAATTTATCTTAAAAGGTGTTAAATTTAGATCTGGACCCTCAACAAAGAGGAGGGGGGAAGACAAACCAAGCAGCCCGATTGTTCTTGCTGAATATACGTTCCTTGTGGGTCTTAAGTGCTAAAGCCAAATTTGGCTGCCTTGCACGTCGGTGAGAGGCTGAGCAAGTTTGATGGTTTTGAATGATCTTGTTTTGTACGCAACAATACATCAATTACTTTCCTGGGCTCAGTGTTGGGAGCTTTGCAAGCACCGCAGGCATGGGGATTTTTGAAATGTTGTTGGGAGGTTTATGGTTTCCCATTAACGTAAAACATGACGTAGGTCAGAGGTTGTGAATATTTCACCGTATGGATGGTGGGGGAAAAACAGAATAAATTTTGCAGAAGCGAGGTCCTGGTTGACTGCTTCATTATACTGAGTAAAAAGGGGCAAAGGTACCCATTGTTATTTGGCATTAAGGAGAAGAGTAATTGCTGTTCTGTGATGTTTTATTGTCTCTCTTGATCTATCACTTCATTCACTTGCCCCAGAACAATGAACAGGTGCACATCTGGCAATTTCACAGCCCATGGGAAGCTTAAGTAATAATAATTTCGATAGGGTGAGTGCCTTCCCTTAGTAAAGGGCCTCAGGATCATGGTTAGTTGGGTGTAACCCCCTATGTTAGAATAATGGAATTTTGCTAGTTGTATATTGCAGAGACAGTTCCTAAATTCTGTGCGTTGTACATGCAGAATGAAATGACCTGACCCTTATACTGTATTTCCTTGCTAGGCAAACTAGTTTATTATTCCTCAAAAGACACATGGAAGGATATTCCAAAAGACTCAAATGGATATGTAGATCAGCAGGGAGAAGGACTTGGGGGTCTCCTTCGGCCGTACCCTTGAGGATGGCCTGATGTGAGACCACCCTTTTAATTTCTCATGGAATATAGAAGGGGTTAAGCGTAAGCTTTTAGATGAGGATTGGAGATAATTTGTCAATCAGTACCATATTTTGTGTTTTCAGGAAACCTGGCTCTCATCTGAAGATGCAAAATCATATGAGTTTACTGGCTATTGCAAGTATGTGGCTCCTGGTAAGAGGATGAGTAAGATGGGGTGACTCTCTGGAGGGGTCGTTACTTTGATTTCCTCGACGTTTCCAGGACAGAGTAGGTTATACCCGGTTCAGTTTGGAAACTGTCTGGTAACTGAGTTGATGATCAAGGGAGGTCTCCCTCCCCACCCCCCCACCCCAATTCTTATTAATATCTATGTGCCACCGGAGTCATCTGTTCTTTATGACAAGACTATTTGAGCTAAATTGGACATCTTATTGGACTCATTGGAAATCTCTTTCCCTCAATCTCCTATCTTGATTGTGGGTGATTTAAATGCTAGAACAGGATCACAGCTGTCAGAGTTAGCTAATAGCGAGGTGCTTGGTCACCTGGGAATTCCAGAAAGGGTCTCCAGGGACCAAGTAATTAATAGCACAGGTGAAGCATTATTAAAAACCCTGGGGAGGCATGATATGGTAATTCTGAATGGGAGGCATAACATGGACAAATTCAGAGAATATACATATGATTCATGGCAAGGCACAAGTGTTCTAGATTATGCAATTACCTCTATATTTAATTACGATCAATATGCAGCGTTCTCTGTTATACCCAGACCTGAGAGTAGCCAGTGCCCACTATCCACTGGGAATAGGCCTTGATATTATATCTCCAGTCCCAGTCCCAGATATGATCTCCTCCCCTGAGGTATATCAATTTCCCGGGAGATGCTTTATAAAGTGGGCATGCCCAGTATATCTTAAAGTTATGGACAAGTTAGGTTCAGCCGATTTGTGTCAGCTTAGAGAATTGCTCAGCAGGCAGGCTCTTTTTTAACAGGCACTGATGCTTTAGAAAAGGTTTTAGATTTCCTCATGCCCTTAGTCACTAAGATCTCTCCTGCTTCAACCTTCCAGAGATATTTTTTATACTCTGGGTGTTTTGATAAAGAGTGCTGACAGGCAAAAAAAAGAACTGCTGGCTTTACGTAAGGCCTGGGCTGTTCAACGGCTCCCATGTATTTGGGCAGCCTTAATAAATTCTAGACGAACTTATAAAAAGCTACTGTATAGTAAGAAAGTGGCTAGAGATAGGCAGACCTGGGCAGAATTTCAGACTGCCTCAAGACAACAAGATTCTACCAAATTCTGGACTATCATTTACTCCTTTTTAAAGCCACAAAACTGTGGGATGGCTGTGTATATCAAGGAAGAAACCTGGGTTGATTATTATAGAGGAGTGTTAAAGGGTCAGAAGATGCTCAGATTTTTGAAATAAATATTGTAACTGAGATTGAACCAAGAGTATCACTTCCTGATATCTCAGAGGAAATGATATCTCACTGCATTTCTAAACTGGGGCCGTTTTTAGACGAGCGTGGCGGCGCCCGCGCTTGTTTTCAAAAAAGCCGGCCGCCCATTCCACACGTGACGCTGCCGCCGAATACGCGCATGCGCGGCTCACGCGCATCCATTTCCGGCCGCATATGACCAGCCTCGCTCGCCGACCCGGTCAGTTCGTGCCCGGAAATGGATGCGCGTCGGCCGCGTATTCGGCGGCAGCGTCTCGTGTAGAACGGGCTGCCGGCTTTTTTAAGAAACAAGCGCGGGCGCCGCCGCACTCGTCTAAAAACGGCCTTAGACTGCAACCTGGGCTTGTGTTTTATCCCTCCAGAGATCTATCTTGAGTTTGCCTCTTGGTGGATACCTGTGCTCGCTAGATTGTTCACCCTATTCACTCGAGTTAAATGCTTTCCACCTTCTTGGGGCATTGCAGTAATAGTCCCAGTGTTTAAGAAAGGGAATAAAGAGGATCCAGCCTGTTATAGGCCAATAAGCCTCTTATCAGTGATAATAAGATCTATGCCAGTTATTTATTAGAACAACTAGAGGAATGGGTGAACAGAAATCAGCTTCTAGCAGAGGAGTATGCGGGCTTCTGCCAAGGGCGGTCGGTTACTGACAATTGTTTCATTCTAACCCATTTAATAGATAAATATGTCTCAGTAAGGGGGCGTAGCCTATTTGTGGCTTTCATTGAATTTTCACGAGCCTTTGACTCGGTTAAAAGTTCAAAGCTTTAGTCAAAGCTAGCATTGATGGGCATTAACCCAAACTTATTGGAACTACTGCTAGAGCTCCATCGAGATTCCAGAGCAAGGAGTTCGACAAGGATGCTTATTGGCACCAATGCTTTTTAACCTCTTCATAAATGGCTTGGTTAAGTCCATTGAAAAGGCCAATTCTAGGCCCCCCCCCCCCCAAATTATTGATCGTCCATTAAGCAGTCTTCTATATGCAGATGATATTATATTTTTGTTGCAAACTATATTAGGTCTTCAGCAATGTTTGGACCAACTAGCTGTTTATTGCGGAAAAAATGACCTAATGGTAAATCCTCAAAAATTGCAGGTTATCTGCTTTGGCAAGAAGAGAACCCAATATAAATGGTCTTTGGGCAATTATCAGCTAGCCCAAGTGTCAAAGTATGTTTATTTGAGAGTAACCTTCTCTGCATCAACATCATGGGTAAACCATAAGGACTCTTTGACGAGTAAAGCATTGAGTTCAACTGCAGGAATTCTTAGAATATACAGGGCCTCTCAACTGGTGAATGTAGTACAGGCCATTGAAGTATTTTCAGGCAGCAATAGCTGCCTGAAACTTAAATGCACAACCACTCTCCATTATAAACAGGGGACTGCTGAACCCCCAATTCTGAGGAAACCGCTTGAGCTACATTGCTGAAAATTTATCCATGGCTATAAGCTTTGAGGACCATTATATGCACAAAGCTTGAAGAAGATTCATCAGGAAAATAAAATGTTATGACTGTTTTAACGTTATATGGTTGTGGTCAAAATGCACAGCGTCCTCATTATTTTGATTCATTAATATCTCCTCCCCCTGGATGAGTTGTGTCCCCAAACTTCACAGGATTGGTGCATGAGATCAATAACAACAGCTTCCAAAATATGATACTGATTGGTGCAGCCAAAACCGAGATATTAATGATTAAATAATTAGTTCTGCAGCCTTGCACATGAGCACTTGAGCTCCTCTCCCCTGTCGGAGAGCCGGGGAAGTGGAACTCTGTAAACACTGACTATTGTAGTGTCCCCCTGGCTTGTGCACTGTGCTGGAAGGCAAGCATACCTGCCCCCCCTCCCCCGCCCGCAGCCCTGCCTCTCTCTCCTTGTTCCCCCCTCCCCCTGAGGTAAAGCGGAGTCAGCACAGCTTGCTGGGGCCGGAGCTGACAGAGCCGCGGCTAGCTGGGGCTTGCATGGCTGGGTGGCAGGCTGCAGCCAGCTTCTCCCCCAGTAAGTTGTTCTGCCTCCCCTCCCTGGCTCCTGTCCCCATCCCTCACCTTCCTCTCCCTCCTAGTAGCGCTCCAGCAGCAGCAGCAGCAGCAGCAGCGGGACACAGGGACACGAATTGGGCTGGGAGAAAAGGCTGTTTGTTTACAAACAGCTCCTCCCCACTGCAGATCAGAAGGTTGTTACCTTGTAAAGAAGTTTCTTCGAGATAGCTTCGAACATTCTCACAACTGGGTCGTGCACGCTCATCCTAACCGAATAATTGACTGCATGATGGTCTCAAGCTCCTCTAGTATAAAAAACACTGACTCTCCCCCTCAAAATGACAGTTCCTTTCAACACTTTCTAGAAATATAAGGAAAAAATTCCATACGGGCTGGAAGGGTGGGTGTTGTGAGAATGTTCAGAGCCATTTCAAAGAACCTTCTTTACAAGGTAGCAACCTTCTGTTCTTCTTCGAGTGGCTCCTCACATGCTATTTTTATATGGCTCCACAGGGTGGGGGGGGTCCATGGGCATGCCAGTACATGGACAGGGCATGCACATGACTGCATCCCCACTCACCTCCCATTCATCCACACCCACGGAGTAACCGCCATTTCCCCCAGTTGCTCTGTGCATGGGGACAAGTGGGGGGGGTGCGTGGGGACGAGTGGGGGGGTGCGTGGGGACGAGTGGGGGTGCGTGGGGATGCATGTTAGGCAGGCGCGCATGAACCCCCACTCACCATGGATGTGTGCACCATATCGTTCACGCAGGGCTCCCCCACCCATGAACACACAGAAATCTGTGTGTTCATGGGTGGGAGAGGCCCGTGTAAAAAGGGCCACATTCTCACAACTGTCTTACTTATACTATCTTAGGTAGGAATTTAGGATGTAAAGCAATATCTATTCTATCTTGGAATATAAATCTGTAAATATGGTTCTGAGATTATTATGGCTGCTATTTCA
>QEPC01011493.1:1460301-1541153 GCA_003113815.1 Sphenodon punctatus
GGGAGGGGGAGGGAATTAATTTATTTCATTGGTTTCAATGGGGACACAGCGCCCCATTGAAACCAATGAAATAAATCCGGTACCGGTATACCGGATTTAATCCGGGAATCCGGTTTTCGCGGAACCGGTAACCGGTAAATCCGGTAGCCGGTAATGGGCCCGGGGTCCCACCACTACCACTACCATGCTCTGGACTGAATTGGGTCTTTTCCCTATATCCGTGCTGGTGGTGATTAGTAGGGGTGAGAAGTTCTGTACATCCGGTATCCGATACTGCCGGTATTTTGCTGTACTGGCAGTATCAGATTACTCTGGTATTTGGGGGTACCGGTACTGGTTCCCCGTGCTGGATTTTTTTACATTGCAGCCATTGAAATGAATGATCGCAATGTAAAAAAAGAAACAAAAAACCCCCAACCACTTTCCCTCCCCAGTCCAGGCTGCGCGGGTGGAAGGGGGACGCCCACCCTGCCCAGCCTGGATTTTTTTTTAAAAAAAATTCCCTGAAGTCCCTGCTAGTGTGGGCTCCGGGCCGCCACCGGTGACCCAGAGCCCGCACCAGCAGGTAGGTATTGTGGTACTAGGGTGATCCCTGGGGTGGGGGGTGGTTTAACAGACACCCCACCCCAGGGATCACCCTACCTCCCCACCCAGGTATCGCCTACCTTTTGCGCTCCAGGTGGCGGCGGCAGCACGGCAGTCCAGTGGTTTCAGCGCTGACTGGTGGCTTCAGCGCTTATTAGGCCTTCCGGGGAACTTCTGTGTTTCCCCGGAAGGCCTAGAAAGTGCTGAAGCCAGCAGCCAGCACTGAAGTCGCTGGACCACCGTGCTGCCGCTGCCGCCTCTGCTGCCGCCCAGAGCGCCAAAGGTAGGTGATCCCTGGGGTGGGGGGGTGTTAAAACACCCCCCACCCCAGGGATCACCCTAGTACCTGCTGGTGCGGGCTCCAGGTCGCCAGCAGCGGCCCGGAGCCCACACTAGTAGGGACTTAGGCCGTTTTCAGATGAGCGCGGCGGTGCCCGCGCTTGTTTTAAAAAAAGCCGGCAGCCCGTTCTACACGAGACGCTGCCGCCGAATACGCGCATGCATGGCCGACGCGCATCCATTTCCGGCCGCGTATGACCAGCCTCGATCGCCGACCCGGTCAGTTCGCGGCTGGAAATGGATGCGCGTCGGCTGCGCATGCGCGTATTCTGTGGCAGCGTCTCGTGTAGAACGGTCTGCCGGCTTTTTTAAGAAACAAGTGCAGGCGCCGCCGCGCTCGTCTGAAAACGGCCTTAGGGTAAAAAAAAAAAAAAATTAAATCCAGGCTGGGCAGGGGGGCTGGGTGGGGAAGGGGGGAGGTATTGTTTTTTTTCCCCATTGATTTTAATGGGGACAGTTCCCCATTGAAATCAATGGAATAAAACTGGTACCGGTAAACCGGTTTTAATCCGGTAAACTGGTTTTTTGTAAACCGGTAAAACTGGTAACCAGTTTTTTGCCAGATGTCCCACCCCTAGTGATTAGAGCTGTTTTATACTGGGACAAAATCTCAAGAATGGAGGCTGCACGTTTGCCATATAAGTGTTGACTCGAGCAGTGCTCTCATGCTGGGAGCAGGAAATTTTGGTGGTGGGCTGGGGTTGTTAAAATATTAACCCAAGCAGGTTTTCCTGTAGAAGCACATGGAACATCCAGATCCTTCAATATTTCTGAAATAAAGCAGCAGCTGTTTGATATTTCTGCACAAAGCAAGCTATCTACCCTTAAGACAATTAGTATAGCACCCTGGTATTCTGTGGCTAAAGTAACTTTTTCTTTGGAACCATATTTGGTTCATCTTCTTGAATTTAAATTATGGAGAAGGTTGACTTTAGCCTGTTTTCAGCTGTTTGACTCTGAGGTGGTCAGAGGAAGATACCAAGGGCACAAATATTGTGACACACTATGTACCTGCTTCCAAGAGGACATTGAATCTCTCTCCCATGTGTTGCTACATTGTCCATACTTTAGCTTGGATTGCTCCCCTGTTGGAGAAGGAGGTATACTCTATAGACTATCAGAAAATGTCCTATTTGCTAACTACAAATAATTTAGCAACTATGAAAGCAGTGGCATTATTCTTCCTTTTGATAAGTAGTAAGAGGGAGGCACTCCTTAGAGAGAAGTTATGATGAGACAGATTTGTATTTTTCTCCTTTGGGTATTACAAGTGTCTGAATATGTAATATAAGTGAAGCTGTAAATATTGACACTTGATTGTCCTGAGTTTATTGTGGAGGTAGTCGTTAGAATAATTTTAAGTTTATCCTGTTTTGAGGACCTGAAGTTGGCATATTTTAGATATTATTGCCATTATTAAACATGCTGACCATGGACAGCATGAATTGTTGTATGTTGTATTTATGTTTTATTTTTGTTTATAGAATTATGTACAAATTCTATGATGGCTATGGCAAAAGCTGACTGCTTAATAATAAACTTGAACTTGAACTTATTAAAGGGCCTCAGGATCGTGGTTAGTTGGGTGTAACCCCCTATGTTAGAATAATGGAATTTTGCTAGTTGTATATTGCAGAGACAGCTCCTAAATTCTGTGCGTTGTACATACAGAATGAAATGACCTGACCCTTATACTGTATTTTCTTGCTAGACAAACTAGTTTATTATTCCTCAAAAGACACATGGAATGTAGATTTTGGGGAAACTGTGGGCTTGATGTTTAATTCTGTGCCAGGTTTATTGTACTGGACTCTACTGCCCTTGAATGACTGAGAGAAAAATCATAATAATTAGGGCCAAGTGGGGACATTGTCTCAAAGGAAAATTTCAATTACCAAGTAATTATGATCATCCTCGCTCATATACACAAATAAACAATAATTGGTTTCTGTGATCACTATGTTTGTCAGCTGGGATAGATAAGCATTAAGATCTTGGTGAATTTTCCAAATTAGATTAATTGTGTTTTGCCAAAAATGGTTCTGGAGAAAATTTCATGTTGCATATTTCAGAATTGGAGATTTATGATGAAGAAACAGTGTCACCTCCTAAGAGTCTATTCTACTTCCCATATAAGTCTTTCACCTCAGCACACTTGGGTTTTATTGCCATGAGTGATATTCTCATTGTAGTCCCAGATTTGCTTTTGTCCCCGTGATGGCTTGGTATGTAGGTCTATCTTTGCTCAAGAATGGGTGTTTTCAGATGTGACGGGGCGGCTTCGCCCCGTCCTGAAAACAACCCAGAGATTCCCCGCCAGGCTCACCCAGGCACGGCAAACAGACGTGCCGGGGATCCCAGCGGGGAATCAGGGAGGGGGCAGGTCCGCACGGCACAATGTGCGGCGGCACAGCCCCGCCCCCTCCACGCTCCCTCGCCACCCGCCCTCTGGGGAGACGGGCGGACAGCGAGGCCAATGCCGCCGCAGCATCTGGCCAAGTTTACCACGGCCCAGAATCCCGCTGGGGATTCCAGGCTGTGATAACCGACCAGACGTTACTTTTTATTGATGCCTGCCTGGAATCACTTTCACCACGCTTCAGCGGATTCTTGCGCTGGGAGCCCGGGAAGTGTGGTTGAAATTGACCCCATGTGGGTATTCAGTGTGGCGAACATCTGGCAGCCGCCGAACAGACGTGCAGGACACAGTGACCACAGGTGGGTATTCACTGTGGTTCACTGTGATCTCGTCACATCTGAAAATACCCAATGTCTCATGTTTGCATATCTCAGAACGCAAGCATGAGGCATCCAGGGTCATAATTACAGATTGATGCTCCAGTGGATAAAATTAAGTGTCTCCCCACATTTTCTCCTCTAAAAGACTCCTACTATAGATACTTGCAGGATGCTGTCCCTAGAAGTACAGTAAGTACTCACAGGATGCAGTCCAGCAGTGCTGCCATATGATGAGATAATTGCACCTGGATGAAGTATATAAGGTAGAAGTTCTACTGGGAAAAACAGGATTGAGGAACGGTATGTTCCAGGAAGATGCCTGCTAGGCAGGTGTGTTAGACTAGTCTATAAATATAGGTCACAACAGCCTTTGGAGGAGACACTGTTAATTCTCTCAAAAAAGAACAGACAAAGGAGGAGGGACTGTGCTGATGGTTGAAAGAAAGTGATCTCTTTTGTTTTCATGGAAAGACCCCATGAAAACATGTGTGTTCAGCTAGACCTATTTAAGAGGATCCAAGTTGGTTGAAAAGGAGATCCAGCTCCACAATTTACTTATGCTATAAAGAGAGAGTGATTGGTATATTGGTCCTAAGTGTAAGAGATGGAGACAAAGTAGTGGAGACGATACCTTTCAATTGGACCAATTGCTGTTGGTAAGAGTGTACAAGCTTTTGGACCACATAAGGTCCTTCCCTCAGGCATGCAACAAGTCAGAACTGTAGACTGAGAAAATGCAGGAGAGGGATAAGAAGGCAATGTCTGGGCAAGTAGATGTTAGGGGGGGGAAACATAAATACAGACATTTAAAAACAATGCTGATAAAAATAATTGATAATGGTGTTAAAAACCAATAATCAAAAGGTTATAGTAAATGCAGATTGAGAACATTTTGGGAGCATGGCAGTGGGAAACAATGGTCCCATGGAAGGAGACTTGCATTTCAAAGGAGCTGAATACAAAGCAGAAACACAAAAGCTGAGTATACACTACAGGCTATCGATTACTTACAAATTTCTGTAATGACTTGAAAAGCTCAAGGGTGTTTTTAAACGAGGCACTTCAATGCATGGCCACCCATTAGTCATACATCCAACTGCTCATTTGAAGATGGAGAGTGGAGACACACACTCCCATGAAAACACTCATAGCCGCTCACCAGGCACTGCTGAAGAAGCTGGAGTACGCTGTGCGGAGCAAGCCAAACCAGTGCATGGGGACAGGTGCACAAGCATCTTCTGCCTGTACGAACCGGGGCTCCCACCCAGGCCTGCAGCCTGGCTGACTCCCCAGTCCCAATAACAGCCCTGCGAGGAGCTCCCTGCTGAGCTCTTAAAGGACATGTATGCGAAATACAACACCGTGTTGGCTCAAAGCACAATGGCCCCCTTCACAGTGCACAAGAGAAGAACCAACGCCATAAAGAACAGAAGCTTGGATAGCAGCTTCCTGCATGTCCCACCCAGTAATAAGCATCTCGGTTGTAGCCCAGGACTGCCAGCAGCTGCAGCTGCAGCAGCTACACTGTCTCCTGGTCAGGAAGGGGTTGCTCACTTCATGTTTCCCTGGTGTCCAGGGCTGTGTGTCATGGCAGAGGGTGGGCAGTTGGGTGGAGATTGCGGTGGGAGGGCTGCCGAGTGTGGGGGAGGGGAAACGGCCACCTGTATGAACCATTTGCCTGGCCGGTTCATGGTGGAGGGAGTGCGTGGCGCCTGGCTGAGTGGGCACAATGGCAAGCCAGGGATCCACCCGTTAGAATCCCTCCACACTCACTCCATGTGTCTGGGCACCCCACAGCCATGCTACTCAGCAGACATGGACCCCCTTGCCCTCAAAGACTTTTCATTTAAAAAAAAACCAAGTCTAAACTCAGGCCATTTTTTTGTTTAGTATCCAATAGCGGTGGGCTTATCGGTATCAGATTAATCTGATAATGCTGTTAATGAGCAGTATCAGATTAATGCATACCAATCATTGTCAGTATCGGAATATCGGATTTTTAACATTGCTGGTTTTTATCAGATTTTTGCCCATTTGCCCATTGAAGTTAAAGATCCAATACCAGTAAATCTGATACTCGATAATCCTCCTGGAGTTCCACCCTTAGTACCCAATAACGTTATGAATTTGTAACTCAGAAAGGCACAAATAAAGGACTTTCATATGTCCTAAGAAAGGGTGGAGGAGAGGGGAAGGCAGTTATCTCACATCTGCCTACTACAGAGTTCTTGTGCTTCCCTCTGAAGCATTCTATGTGGGTCACCCCACCGTTTGTGATAGGATACTGAGCCGGAACATGGTTCTGGTCTAATATGGCCATTCCTCTGTTCCAGCTTTCTTAAACTAAACTTTGCAGGCTACAGAGTACAATTCCTGGCATCCAAGGACTGGGTGAGTTGTAAATGATGAAATCAAAATGGATGCCAATGGAGTCAGAAAGTGCAGTATTTACAATATTTACAGTATGTTCTGAAGGAACAATTTTCAGCAGTGTTGAGTTTTGACAACATCAGCTTCAAAAGCACCTCTAAAAAATCTGGCCACTGTGACCTTGGAGCAGAGAACCTTCTGCTGGTGAATTTCTATACATATTGCAACAAACAGCTGAAGCATCCAGAGACTCAAACTACCTTTAAAAAAACAAAGAAACCTTCAAGTTCTAACTTGACCTTTTAAAACAACACACACACAAATCCATACATAACGAGGGCTGACACAATACGAAAAGCAATTAAACACAGTCATCAAAGCTATGCTGTTTAATCACAAATTTATTGTCAATAGCTGTGAAAAAAGTGTGACTGAACACAAGAATATGTCCTTTATGTTTTGTTAATGATCAAATAACATAATTATAGAAAATACATTAATTCAAAGAGCAAACTCACTGCTTTATACAGAGAGTTCCCTGGATGTTGGGGTGTGATGCCATAAGAATGAAGTAGTTCAGATTCTCAATACCATTCCCTTCCCTTTGCTTTTACGAGGGTATGAAGACACACTTTATGATAAGGGCCAAATTCAGTTCTCCCTTACATTGGTAGAAAACTGGAGAAACCACTTTTGTAGTCAGTGGGTTTGCACCAGCTACACCAGAGTTACTGAGAGCAGAATTTGGTCTTGTGTGTCAACATCTCAGTTCTAATTTGCCTGACCCTTCAACAGGCTGACCTTGAGCCTCAATGTAAATTTAGGAATCCATAAGTCAGCCAGCATTTCAGATTGGCTGAATGAACATGCCTTGTCAGACTTTCTTCAAACATAAGGATTAAAAATAGACCAGGCAGTGGCCCACTGTGGCTTGCGTTTTCATGCTTTCGCCCGAGAGCCACTGGCAAGTCTGTTGAGGGCCTGCAAGATTGCTTCTAGACATGTTGGAGGCTAGTCCAGGCTGTGGTCCCAGAGACCTCCAGGTTCACAGCTTGGGCCAGCCTCCACCCAATCGGGCTAAAGCAGGCTACAACGGGTTATAACATTTATTATGGCCCACCATAACCCGGCCCAGATGGGGTCCGCCATGACGGCCGTCATTGACTGCCATGGCTGCCCATCATGGCATGGGGTGAGGTGCTGGGTGCAGTGTTGGGGCAGGGGCAGGCAGCCGCACATTTGTGCAGCTCCCTGCCCTCAAGCAGCCTGGCTGCTGGTATGTTTGTTGGGGCAGGTTCCCAACCCAAGTCGGGTTGTAATGGCGGTGCTCTGCTGTCACTTCTGTTTACACCCAGGAGCACTAGTTTTCTTCATTGGTCATGGTGGCAGCTTTGGTTTGAGCCATTAAGTTACTCTGATTGCATCTGGATTACTTCTGAGGTTTTCAGTCTTTTCTATGCTAGGACCATCCTGGGAAGGCCTTATTCTCCATTGCCTAAGGTTGCCAAAACAAAACATCTAAAATAGAGGACTGTATACTGTGGTGCTGTGGGATTCTGAAATGAGGGATGGCCGTTATGTTCTGTGGAGCAGTGGGGTTCTGAAATAAGGTATATTCCCTTAAAATAAAGGGGGGTGTCTCTTAACCTTAGTGCAACCTCTGGACACCAGTTTACCACCCTTATGAGAGTGGGGCCTGATTTGAAACCATTTGTCATGTCATGGGGGTGGGGGGAATTGGGAACCTATCATCACAGAATCAGAGTCCGCACGGCCTTGACTGAAATTAAGAGCGTGGCACCCACTTCTTAAAACTGTTCTCTGAAGTGACCTTTGGAACCCTAAGGTCTGTAAACATGCTTTTTACAAATGAAAGAGTAAGAAATGGTGAAAAGTCAAGGGTGCTTGCAATAACACTGAAACTGGTTTCTGAAGTAGTGAATTACTTCATCCCTCTTTGCAAAAACGATTAGAAATGCTCTCTTTCACTTCCCCATAATATAAGGGCCAGTTCCTCCACTTTCATAATACTTTAGAGTTCAGTACCAGCAGAGAGAATTTAACCCATCGTTTTTTGCCCAGGGAAAGGGAGCTTCGGGATGACAGGCAAGGACTTAAAAACACACCACACAGTGCAGGTCCTTAGTGTATCAGATAGAAAACAAACTCAGCAATCTCTACCCATGCCCTTTAAACTGCTCCAGCAGTGTGCAAACAGCAACACCCAATGGCAAGTCATCAGCTTTCTCCTGTGCCGCACGCCGTTGGCCCGACTTATGACAGTTCCAAGAAAGAGAGTCCCCTGTGACTTTATTCTTTTCCTTGACTGACAGAATTTCAACACAAGTTACAAACTGAACAGCTGCTAACATGCTTGCCCGGGTGGAAAAAATTTCCACACAGTGGATGGGATTTTTTTTTTTCTTTTATTCTCCGGATAAATTCAATCCTACATAAATATGTGTTACTAATCTCACTTCATGTAGCCTCCTCCCCACCCCCGCTGCACTAGATGTTCAAGGGCAGGGTTATTTTGTAAGTATTAAAATGCCTGCCTTAGCATTAGAGGTAATTTATTGTTTTTAATTTGCCTAAACTTCCCGTGCCCTGAACTAAAATTGCTCTCCATAGTAGAATTTAGGCTTAGTTTTTGAGCACTTTGCAAATTGCAATGTCTATAAATGTTAAAATACATCCCTCACTACAATCCACACATCCGCACCAATAGAGTACTGAAACCTCTTCCCCCCATGAACATATATTTCTCTGTGGGTGTATTTGGGTTTTTAAGGAAACTAGCTCACTGATCCGAGTGCATCTATTCACAACTAAGAGCTGGTCACAAACAGGACTGGAAGTGCTAAGAGACAGGATCTTGATTTCTATGTGTAAAGGGCAAATAACCATTTCTGGACCTAGGATAGCCACACATTCAGCTGTCTCGGTGCTTACCCAGTGTTTGGCAGCTGTGGGGGACTGGATGAGGGCTAACCGACTGCGACTGAATCCTGACAAGACGGAGGTGATGTTAGTGGGTAAGTCGGTAGAAGTGACAGCTCCTTCATTTGATGGGATCTGTCCTCCGCTGACTTCCCAGGTACGGAACCTGTGGGTGCTCCTCAATGCGCAGCTCTGCCTGGATCTCCAGGTGGAGGTTGTGGCAAGGACGGAGTGCCTTCCGCCAGTTACATCTGGTGCGGCGGCTTTGGCCATTGGTTTCGGTTCCTTACCTGGCCACGATCATCCATGCTTTTATTACTTCTCGGTTAGACTACTGTAACACTCTCTAACTGGGGCTACCTATGGTGATGGCTCGGAATCTGCAGCTGGTGAAGAAGGCGGCGGCCCAGCTCTTGGTGGGAGTGGGCCGCCGGGAGCACATTACACCAGTGCTCTGATCGCTGCACTGTCTGCCTATAGTCTTTCAGGTTCGATTCAATGTGTTGGTGCTTACCTATAAGCCTTACACGGCCTGGACCCTGCCTATTTGCGAGATCACCTCACTCCCTGGGTTCTAGACCGGCCGCTGCGGTCATCCAGGGGCACTGTGTTGGAGGTCCCCCGGGTTTCCTGGGGGGTCACGCAGAATAGGGCATTCTCGGTGGCCGTGCTGAGCCTTTGGAATTCCCTCCCGGTGAGGGCCCGTCTGTCCCTGGACCTCCCAGCCTTTCACAGGAACTGTAAGACCTGGCTGTTCCGTCAGGCGTTTGGCAAGGGGGAGGAGTAAGGGTAGGTAGGGGGTGGGGAGATTGGTGAGGGTGGAGGTGGGTTTGTTCCTCTTTTTACTATTATTGTTATTATTTTATGATGATGTTTTAATCTGTTTTATAATATTTTATATTTGTATTTATTGGTGGTGTTAGCCGCTACAGGCTGCCTGTGAGAGGAGGGGCAGGGTACAAAATTCTTTAAATAAATAAATAAAAAATATTGCTTTCCCAGCTGGAGGAGATTATGGTGAGAGCCAAGGGAGGTGTATGGACGTCTTCTGAATGTTTTCTTAACCGCTGTCTCCAGACGTACACTTGTATATCTTCTACCAGAACCTTCCCCATGGAGTGCCACTGTATTCCATTCTCTCCCCTCTCCTATTCAATAAATGCAAGCAGCTAGTAGGCAGGGCCAAGGTGCAGGGGGTTCATGTCAAACTGGGCTTGTCAGGTTAAAGGACAGGTCCCACATTATAATTTATTATTATTATTTTTAAATAAACACTTCCTGCTAGGGGACGGGTCACGTTTGTGGGCTAGGAGTACCAGGCAGAATGGGTGTTTTTACATACACATTTCTCCTGCATGCTTGCTGTTACATCCTGAACTTTATGTGTGTCTAAATCACTCACCTAGATCTTAAACATCCGGATCTTTGAACTTCTGCATAGAACTTCTCCCAGAACTTGTGTGTGTAAAAAGCTCTACTGGTAAACTGCTTTGGTCCAGGCAGCTGTGGTCACTTGGTTTCCATGGCAGCCCCTAATGTCTACAGCTACGACTACTTTAGGCTGCCTCAGGGCAGTGTGTGAGTGTGAAGAATGCATCCGGAACTTACTTGTGGACTTGTAAACCCAGAAACTTGAAAGACCAGCACTTTAAGGTGCGTGTAAATGTCCATCTTTGCATTACATGAGGTAAGGGACCCAGTACCTGCTATTCAGGATTGGGCTGAATGAAAGCAGCAACTCAAGGGCTGGGACAGCCCGAGTCTCTGCAGGCTCCAAGGCCTTGCACTTAACTGCCAACAACCCCATTTCCTGCTGCCCTGGCACTCTGGGCAGGACCATTCGTGCTGCTGTCCCTGCAGGGTTCTGGCTGGTTGGAGGAATTACATCGTGGGGCTTAATACTTCCAGAAGTATTATGTGATTATAATAAAGAATTTTAAAATATTTTTAAAAAAACTTAGCACAATTGTTGTGGATTCCAATCAGCCATAAGAAACAGGGGTGGAAGCACCAGTGGAAGTAAAGGACTGTCGGCCTGTGGCCTTAATTAGAACCATGCCAGCCAACAAAAAATACAGGGGGTGGGCTTGCATGAAATTTCATATACATTTTGAAAATGTTGGTGCTTTTCTTGCAGTGGAAGGGGGTCCAGATTTGAGTCTTGAAACTGGGTCTGGAATACCCTAGGTGCAGCCCTACTGCTAGGAAGAGTAATTTCAGTAGCTAACAGTGTCCTGAGGACACCTAGCCTTCACTGTTGCTCACAGTCAACAATGATACCCTGTGCTCGACCTGTTGTAGAGTGTGACTGAGTTCGGGACATAGCTGAAAAAGAGCAGACTGAAGTCAAACCTTAGCAAGGGATTATGTAGGGAGGAAGAAGACAAGTGCATATTTTGTGCAGACTTGATGATAATAGTATCTTTTTCATTTTCCAGGCCAAGTTTTCAAAAATTTGGAAAATGCTTCTTTAATGGCAGGTTCTAAAATTACTAAATAAATGACATTCCTGTTTATGGGTGAAAGTCCTGCAGTGCAGAGAGCATGCACAAGACCGTATGCAATCTTACTCTGTTTGATACTGTCACAAGGAGATACTGGGCTACATGTAGACTACAGGTCTAACAAATGTGTAAAGGTAAAGGTTAAACATGTATGTAATGTGAAAGCTGAGAACTGGAAACTCACTTCATGTAATGGAAAAAGGCAAAGTCATGCCGAATGTGTATTCAGGAAAAGCCTAAACACCTCTGCAGACACTGGCCATAGACCATTGAGGTGTAAATGGCTTTCTTCCTGTAGACGTGACTGGGCAGGAAAATGAGACAAAGGACCCTGAAAGGGTACTTAATGGGGGGAGAAAAGACAAAGGGGAGCAATTTTGCTATCTCTCTGACTTAGTTGACATCTGGCCAGCAAGAGAAGGGCTGCATCAAATGGAACTACGAAGTAAGACCTTTTGGAAACTCTAAAGACTGGGACCCAGGTTAGCTTGTAGCTTGCCATCACTGGCTGTGACATGTACTGAAATACCCTTGAACCTGGATTAGAGTAAACCTAAATCAGGGAAATCTAAGTACAGATAGGAAAGCATTATTGGTTATGTTATTTTGATTTCTGCACTCTTGAGTATAATCTTGCACTGCATGCTTATTCATGAATTATTCATTAAACTACATTTACTGAACTTCGTATGGACCAGTGGAATTGCTAATCCTAACATTGGAGAAACACAGTTTGGGGTTAATTCTGTGTTTACAAACACAGGCGAACCTAGAGAGAAAGAGTCTGTGCTGGGAAATTCTGGGTCTGAAAGGGGGACAAGAAGGTTCCCTCTTGCAGGCTCAATTAGTTCTAGAGAGAGAAAGCTGATCCAGTGAGAACTGCAAGCCAGGGAAACTGAGTCACAACAGCCTAAAGTGGGGTACGGAGCCCCAATCCCATGACAGGTACAACTTCTGTCGGTGAGAATATACAAACTTTGGGAGCACATAGGTGCTTTCCTCACGCTGGTGGGAAGGGCACTCTCTGGCCCAAAAGCTTGGGTATTCTCACCAACAGAAATTGGTCTGATAAAAGATCTCATTTGAATTATTTTGCCTCAGTCTCTTACATTTAAGACCAACACGCCAACCACATTCCGTCAGTTTGATACATGATGCTTATTGTTTGGAACAAATTATTTGCATTAGATTGCATCTAGAGCCCTGTTTGTGCTGAATATATTCAAAGGCCAAAGCCCAACAGGACCAGCCATTCTTGAGTCAGACCTCTAATTGCTTCTCTCCTTAAAGACCTAAGGAAAACAACGTGTCAAAATGTATTTATTTATTTATTTATTTATTAAAATGTATGTCCCGCCCTTTCCCGAAGGCTCAGGGTGGTTTACAAAGCATGCCCCCAAAATAGTAAAAATAACAAACAATACAATAAAATCTTCTCAAAATCCTTACCCTCACCCCAAAAACCTACTCACTCACCCTCTATCCCTGCCTGACAAAAAGAAAAGTTTTACTTTGCCTCCTGTCTATGCTCAGGTGGACCTCCGGGGGGGGGGGGGGTAAGGGATTTCCCTAATACTGGGGCAGCAACGAGAACATCTCTCTGTGGGCCCTTGTCGTATAGACAAAAATTGGTCAGTGGTACTCACAAGAGGGTGCTCCCAGCCTACCACAGGGGGCGCAGTGGAGCATTGAAGGCGAGGCAGTCTATCAGATATGTGGGGCTCAAGCCAATTAGGGCTTTAAACGCTTGTGTCTAGTGCAAATGTAGGTTCAGTGTTGCAAGACTTTGTACAAGTGATTTCCATTTCACAGGCTTCGAAAACAAACACCAGGAGATAAAGGTTGCAAGAGTTTTTGAGAAAATCACATGGAACTATTAACTAATGACTTAACACGAGCTTTGTTCCTTGTAGAAATCCTAATGAGGCCATGTGTTGAAACAAAATGTGAGCCACTGCTAACATGATTGCTATTGATGAATTAAAAAGGCACAGCTATGAGATGAAAAGGAAGGATTTAATTAAGTTTGGGCTTTTCGGTGTGGAAGGGTATCCTGCAGTTGGGCATTCAAATGCGGTGAGGGGGTGATCCCATGCCTCGTGGAGCACATTCAAGTTCACCTTTATGTCTGCCTTGCAGCACATATTTTTTTATCTTAAAAAAATAAATAAACCACAGTCCAGTTACTCCTGCTAACAAGTTCATCCTGCCTTTTCCATTTGGGCTTGATACTATGAGGGGGAGGCAGAAGGTGGGCAGAGAGCCCCAGGAGTGCTAGACAATCCCAGTCAATCCTGCACATGGAACAGAGCCATTCTACTCCCACCACCTGCTTAGAGGGGCAGGTGCAGAAGCTGTGGGCGGCTCCACAAGTAGTAAGTGTCAGAGGGGGCAAAAATACCCTAGCTCTGCTCCATATCTGGCCCATGCCCTCCGCCAGGCTACAGAGCAGCATCAGCTTAGCTTAGCTGCACACTCCGTTGGCTATGGAGGACTCTGCACCATGTGCTACTGGTGTTCCATCTGGGGCAAATTGTCTTTTTGAATATGAAATGTCATATTCATTTCACCCCCCTTTTCACCCAACCATGGTGAAGAAATCCTTTTTATCACCATTAATTCTCCTCCTTCCCTTTTACTACTTAGAAGTTTTCCTTCCCAGGTAGCATGGATGTCTGTAGAGAAGCATGTCAGACTTTTGCCAACTAAAATGATCACTCCAGGGGTGCTCGACTTCCACTGAACCTGTTTACTTTGTGCTTCTTTGTATGTTAGGTGAATAAGATGGGAAATGAATTCCCTGCACACCAGAAGTATCCGTATGAAAGTGCTAACCTCGCAGGCTGAGTTCAAAAAGTAATGATCAGAGTGACTGAAAGCTTCTTTGATCTGAATTCATCGGAAAGACCCAAATTACAGAGCCCTATAGATTCTCAGTTTTAACTTAGCTCCTAATGAAGTGAAGTTTATCTTGGCAAACCTCTGTCACAGTTGGATATAACTAGCAATCTTTACTTGCAAGACTTCTACAGAAGGGGAAACCTAAATGAATCTCAGCAGTTTGTCCTTCTGGGACAACGGTGAAGTGTACTTTGTAGGGAGTATAATAAAGAATAGTCTTCACCTTCATCCCCAAGCTACACTACAAAGCCACCACATAATCTGCTACAGATTATAAATCTCTGGCTCAAAGAAGCCAGGCGTCGAACAAGGAGGTCAAGGCTGAGGTGCATTCACTGACTTATGTGAGGGAAACCTATTCAATCCTTGGTTGTGGTGTAGCAATAATTATTTGTCACTCACTTTCATCAGACTTAAGATCAACATCTTTTTTTTTTTTTTTTTTTTAAAGGAATCAGGCATAGAGTTTTTCCTGTATAGCAGTCCCCCTAATAAATGTATTGGAATTGCACTGTTACTGTGTAAGTTTCAGGGGGAAGTAATTCAATTTAATAGAAGCTGGCCTTGTTTTGAAAACCTCCTTAGTTTGAAACTGCAAGTGGGAAGTAAAGCGAATAGAATTTGTGGTTTTCAAAGGTGTGTCGTTGTCTCTGCCGCACCTTTCTAGGATGTGAATTGCGTAAAGCACTACCGCTCATCTTTCTCACTGCTTCGTTCCCTGTCACAGTCATCTTACCTCGTTAAAAATAAACAAAGAGGGTAATCCCTAAACAGTGTGCTTACCAGTGACTGTCATCTCAGTTTGTCCTAAAAAAAAATGAATAAAACATCTCTCATAGCAAAAGCAAAGCTTCAACAAGAATTGATTTGTCTTGAAGCAAACTACTAATCAGAAATGCAGATGATTCTTCCTCTCTGTTATTCTCATCTGTCTATCGAGCTAATGTATTTGTTGACTTTTTTATATTTTAACTGCTACCCTTAATGTTGCATTCAATTATGTTTATGTATGAGTTTTCTGACAATGTTGAATATTCCGCTAAGCATTTGTTGCACTCAGAGTAGCTAATTCTGTATACAGGTAGAAATTACTACACATATCAAGTAGATATTAGTAAACAATATCTCCAAATAGTTATGCAGGTGAGTCAACTGTACACAGTAAATGCAAAAGGGAAGCATTTTATTGCCTAAACATGCTCATTAATAACTGAAAACAATACTGAGGTTCATAGTTAGCATACTGAAAAAGTCAAGAAATTGAATTATTTTCATTCCTAAACATGTCATTAGAGGCCAGTCCTGCAATCACCTTGCACACACGAATAAACATCAGATTTTGTACCAGGAGTGTTTTTCTCTGATTTGCCATTAGCCCTGGGATGCAGAGACCAAAAGAGAAAATGATCCTGTCATTATATCCAGCAGGAAGGGCTGCTATACGGTATGTCTGACAGCCAAGGGCTTGGAAAATACAGGACAAACTGACCATTGGGCATGTCTCTCATCTTTAATGGAAACCTCTTTGTCTCCAATTGCTGTAGGTTTTGTTAGTGTTGTTTTAAGTGAAAATCTATGGGCTGGGTGCTAGAGAAACTTCATTTGCTAACTCGCTCTCTCCCTTTTTCTCCTCTCTCTCTCTCTCTCTCTCTCTTCTTACAGGCCTGTGACCGAAGTGTGAACAACACTGTTGGAGTCATGCTTCACTCGGCCGTATCATGCTGGCAGCCATTCCTAGGTCTGGCTGTGCTGCTAATTTTCATGGGCTCCACCATAGGCTGCCCAGCCCGCTGTGAGTGCTCAGCACAGAACAAGTCTGTCAGCTGTCACCGGAGGCGCTTGTTGTCCATCCCTGAGGGCATCCCCATTGAGACCAAAATCCTGGACTTGAGCAAAAACCGGCTGAAAAGTGTTAACCCTGAGGAATTCACTTCATATCCACTACTTGAGGAGATAGACCTCAGTGACAATATCGTTGCCATTGTAGAGCCTGGAGCTTTTAACAACCTCTTCAACTTGCGCTCCCTACGACTGAAAGGAAACCGTTTGAAGCTGGTCCCTCTAGGGGTATTCACAGGGCTGTCAAATTTAACCAAGCTAGATATAAGTGAAAACAAGATTGTCATTTTGCTGGACTACATGTTTCAGGATCTGCATAACTTAAGGTCCCTTGAGGTCGGGGACAATGATTTGGTTTATATATCCCACAGGGCCTTTAGCGGACTGCTTAGCCTGGAGCAGCTCACCCTGGAAAAATGCAACCTAACAGCTGTACCAACAGAAGCCCTTTCCCACCTTCACAACCTCATCAGTCTGCACCTGCGACATCTCAACATTAACCTTTTGCCTGCGTATGCCTTTAAGCGATTGTTCCGCCTGAAAAACCTGGAGATCGACTACTGGCCTTTACTGGACATGATGCCTGCCAATAGCCTGTATGGTCTCAACCTCACTTCCCTCTCAGTCACCAACACCAATCTGTCTGCAATACCTTATCCCACTTTTAAACATCTGGTTTACCTGACACATCTGAACCTCTCCTACAATCCCATCAGCACCATTGAGGCGGGCATGTTTGTAGACTTGGTTCGCTTGCAGGAACTCCACATGGTAGGAGCCAAATTACGTACCATTGAACCACATGCTTTCCAAGGACTTAGGTTCTTACGTGTGCTTAACGTGTCCCAAAACCTGCTGGAAACGCTAGAAGAGAATGTATTCCATTCCCCCAAAGCCCTGGAAGTCCTCTGCATAAATAACAACCCTCTAGCTTGTGACTGCCGCCTCCTTTGGATATTACAAAAGCAGCCCACACTACAGTTTGGGGGCCAGCCACCCATGTGCGCTGGTCCAGACAGCGTCAAAGAGAGGTCATTTAAAGACTTCCACAGCACTGCCCTTTCTTTCTACTTTACCTGCAAGAAGCCCAGAATACAAGACAAAAAGCTACAGTATTTGGTAGTAGAAGAAGGACAGACCGTACAGCTGGTGTGCAATGCCGATGGTGACCCTCAGCCTACCACCTCCTGGATGACGCCACGACGGAGGCTGATCACAACTAAATCAAATGGTAGAGCTACAGTGCTTGGAGATGGCACTCTTGAGCTCCGATTTGCTCAAGATCAAGACAGTGGGATCTACGTTTGTATTGCGAGTAACGCTGCTGGGAATGACACCTATTCAGCCTCCATTACTGTAAAGGGATTTACTTCAGACCGTTTCCTTTATGCTAACAGGACCCCTATGTATATGACAGATTCCAATGACACCAGTTCTAATGGAACCAATGTGAATACCTTTTCCCTGGACCTTAAGACAATATTGGTGTCCACAGCAATGGGCTGTTTCACTTTCCTTGGAGTAGTTTTATTTTGTTTCCTACTTCTCTTTGTGTGGAGCCGAGGGAAAGGCAAGCACAAAACCAACATTGACCTTGAGTATGTCCCCCGTAAAAACAATGGGGCTGTGGTGGAAGGGGAGGTTGCTGGACCACGGAGGTTCAATATGAAAATGATTTGATGGTAAACTGCTAGCAGTGCTTTTTCTGTGGTATTATAACCAATTAAAGCAGCCTGGCATGTAGGAATTGCTAGGCAGAGGCCGCTTAACCCAAGCTGCCACTGTGTCAAATGGTATGTGGAAACAGGAAGACTATTTGTGGTTGTACAGCAGAGCCTCCTAACTTTGAGGCAAGTGTGCTAGGGCCTTCCGTAGAGTTGGTATATGGTACTAATTGTTTGCATTGCAAATATTGGCATTCTGGGGATCTCAGTAACAAACCGTTGGCTCATGTTCATGGACAATTGTTCAACATTTTCTACCACTTCAAAAAGAAAAAGAAAAGGAGAAAAAACCTACAGTGTAGGATTTACATATTTTAAAAAGGGAGAGAGAGAGAGACATTTGTCTAAAACATACTCTACGGTGAAATTTGTATCTATAGATCTCATTTGGTAAAGCCTTGCATCATACCTTCTAGTTGGATCAATGCCACAAAGAAAATTGATATATCTTTTTTTTTTAAATCTACATATAGACTGTGTACATTTTAAAGCAATACAAATGAGAGGTTGTGCTTTTTGTTTCCACCCCCTACTGACCCAAGTGTGATGTCACCCTTCCCTGAACTACAGTTGAGTCCCAAATTTAGAACTCTGTAGTTACTAATGAAAGACGTTTTTGTCCTCATGTAGAAGAACAGAGAGAAATAGCTTGAGGCAAAAAAAAATCTTTAAAAATGCTCTGTTTTGTTGATCTTCTCTTCATACAAATAAAAGGCATGTGCCTAATTTTGATACAGAATGGAATATTTTTTATATCTGTGATATCACACTGGACCAGTTTACTGTAACAAAGCCCTGGGTCTCATTCAGGAGGCTCCAACCTACTAGACGTTGTTGGCAGAGGAGGCAAATTATACTTGGATGAAAGTGATTTGTTTTTATCACCCCTTTTTTATTTTAATTTTAAAACCATTGTTAAAATGTTAGTGTACTGGCCAACAACAAAAAAACAAGCAAAAGAAAGAAGGTAATGCATTATGAGTACTCAGTGGGAAATGCGGTCACCTTAGTATTTACAGGGCTAAATTAAAACATACAAAAGCTCCGCTGATAGGAATGAACTCTTTGTCGATGCCAACAAACCAGGGTTATCCATGCATAATATGCCACTAAAGAAATGTTTAAAACATGATAGCCTCCAAAAGGCCAAAGTATTGCCCATTACAGTGAAGTTTTAGCCACTCTGTCTCATCTTGTATACTTACAAATAATTTGCAAATACAACAGCTAATTTACATCAACGGGTTAATTCAGCTGTTCTTGCTGCCATAATCTTTTCTTTTCATTGACAAGGAGAAAAGGAGGACAATCCATTTTTTATATAATGGGAAATGGGGGTGGGAATATTGCTGATAGCTATTTATGTGTTATGTTTCACTCCTCTCAAGATCATGCACAAAGGGCTTGGAATTGGAACTGGAATGTTGATTTATTCATGTCAGTATCAAAAAAAAATGGGGGAATACTTCAGGGTGTTGGTATTTTCCAGTTCTTGCTGGGGGAAGGATGTTTAATGTCTGAATGTTCTAAGTTTAATATGAGCCATACGTTCATTTCTTTACTTCTTTGGTTACCAACAGCAAAATCACCTTGAATGGAAGCATTTTGAATAGGAATTAGTGTGCAAAAATGTTTTTCACTAGAAGGAATATAAAAATAATTAAACTTCTAATAATTATCAAGTTAGTATAGAGGAGTAAGACACATTTTCCAATAAAATCAATAGGATATCTCTCTAAATCTTAGGCCCTGGCCCTGCAATGAATAGAAACAAAAGTTTCACTAAGGTATATAAAAAGGTTGAGCTCTGTGGTTGAGATTTTTAAGGAAGTGCCAGAGATTTAGGGTGTAAATATATGTGAAGCTGGGAGTCAGGTCAGGGAACAGAACAAACATTCCCACAGATCGACTCAGCCGGGTGGGGGGGACTGGCCCCGCCCCCGCCATGATGGTCAGCCATGATTGCCAATAATGGGAAGACATGGCAGCCAGCCATGGTGGCCCCCATGCCAGGATGGGGGCCATGAACAAACACGCTCTCCTGCTATGGCCCACCTGGCCAGTCCCTTGGACCTGCACTATGGGCCCGGTTCCTTCTGGGTTCATGATTCCCGGGCAGCCGCCTACCCAACATAGGGCTGTAGTAGGCCCACACATGGTGGCCTGCTAACAGACAGGTGGCTAAGGCTCTCACCCAGGTGGGCCATAGCAAGCCACAGCGGGCAGAGTCACCTTTATTAACAGCTTAAGCTTTAGCCCATGATCTTGCAATGAACATAATAACATGCGTCACTAAGGGATATTAAAAAAATAAAATTAAAAAAATCTGTGGTTGAGATTCATAAAGCAGTGCAGGAGAGAGAGAGGCACATTTTAATAAAACCAATAGAAGCTGGGTGTCCAAATCTCTTAGGCACTCACTGATGTTGGAATGAGCTCCACCCAAGTAGAAGACTGCTTCAGTTGAACGGGAAGGTCCATAGACTGCTTTGAAGATCTCAGTGTTTTATATTTGGAGGGGGATATCATCAGCATAGTCTAGGTATCTGAAATGAGGGAGGAAGTTGAGGGCTGCAGAGTTTTCTGTTTTGTTCTTCTTTTAGCACTCCAGTAGATAACTGAGGATTACCTTGCTGGTGATTGATCCTTTTATCCTTTGCAATTTTGTGGAATTTTAATAAAGTGAAATGACCCCTGAACAAGTATGTGGCAATGGAGAGATTGTTTTTGCTGATCAAACAGCAGACCCTCTGTGACCCTTTTGTCCCTTTATGTGGATAGTTAAAATAAACAAATGAGGGGGAAGAGATGGTTGAATTGCTGGTTAGAGACATTTCCCCTTGCAATTATAATTCATCCCTTAACAATCCATTTCCCTTTAGTAATGATGACCTTATTTAATGCTAACAATAAAATTCAAGGGGTTTTTTTTTTCTGTTGGTTTGGTTTGGTTTTTGGTGGACGTTCTGCTGAATTCTGGTTTAAGAAGTTGGTACAAATCCAAAGGGAGAGTATTTTTGTCTCTTTGTTTTAAATTATACAATTAACAAAAAAAGCCCGGTGACAGGATCCAAGAGGCTCTGCCACTGTCTGCATAGCAGTTAATCTAGACTGAATTGTGTTTTTGAAGCCTAAGTACTAATTGCTGAACCCCCCAAAAAAATATGCCTCCAAGAAGAAATTAAGCTGTTCCTCTCTTCTAAGAATATGTGAATCGTACTCCTATTTGCAACTGAAATGAAAATAAATAAATAAATGAAATGGATGATAAAGTTACAGTTACAAAGCAACTGGTTCACTGGTACACACTGCACTCCGGAGAGGACTCATTGACCAGTGGTCTTAAACTGGTAGGCAAGTCAATGGTAAGTGGTCAGCAGCTGGTCCTTGGAAGTTGTCCTTTGGTCCCCACATTGGGTCACCACCTTCCCTCAAGCTTTGACCTGAAGGGAGCAGGCCATTCTGGGTTGTACAAAGAGACTCTTCCTCCCCTTTCCTATTGGCCATGCCCCTTTAGGGCACTGTGACATCACAAGGTCCGGCAGGGGGTGGGCCGACAAACCAAAATCAGCAAAACCAATGAAGATTTACCAGGGTAATTTCCTTTCATTAAATAGCAATGTAAATATTGATCGGCTGTCTTAATTGTCTTGTGATTAGGCTTTCATGCATTAAATTTATCTTCTGTGTGCAGGGAACAAACAACCAGTCTACTTCTCTCATTTAAAATGTATTAGCTTGTCTTCAAAAGAAAACAAAGATATTTGGTTAAAAAAAAAAAAAGGACAAGCTGTGCAGCCATGCAGGGAGTTACAAGCAAGTTTCCCACAACCCAAAATCCAGTCACCTGAGTTTTCTGTTGACCCACAATCAGGTCCCATTTGTGAGCAACACCAAGCTGAGAAAGGGTTAGGGAGAAAGTGAGTTGGAAACTGACATGGAGTAAACCACTCCACCCCACAGACTCTGGGCGTCTTTAGACATAAGAAAGATCAGGTGTCAAAACCCCTACGCACACATTTGGCCGTTGTGTGTAAGCACCATAGCAATCCCAACACCAATTTGACCACCCGCTGAACATGCAATGTGAACACGCGATTGCATCACAAGGACAATTTTGCGTGTTCCGGCTGAACACATGGCCAACGTTGTGTCTAATGATATCGTGTGGCATGTACAACACGCGGAACAAGGCAGCAGTGTTTGCGTGCTTGGGGGGGGGGGCGAGCAAAACACTGATTTGCCTCAAGATGAGCTGTGTGCCTAAGCACTGCAGTGCCACATGGTGAACACAGCGCCAAATGGTTGTTCATGTCAAAGTCAAAACACACATTCAGACACCCATTGATGTTACTGATGGGGCTGTTACTGGCGGGGGTTGTCAATGCCTCCCTTAGGGAGGGCAGGGTGCCGGGCCCCCTCCAGGAGGCGATAGTACGGCCCCTGCTAAAGAAACCATCTCTTGACATTGACTCCCCAGCCAGTGTTAGGACACGGACCCACTCACGAGTGAATATTGGGGGCTGGTACCCCAATATCCACACGACCTCTTAAATTTAGGAGGAATTAGCCAAATTTATTCAATTAAATGAAAGGGTCCACATGTGTCCACTGGGATCAGTCAGAGGATGTGGTGCACTGCTGACTGGCTGGAATTTCCCTCCCACACCCCAACACAGAAAGGGAATACTCCAATAAAAATGAGGGAGATTTATTGACAAAGAATTAAGTATAATACATAACCAGTTCACCCACAGGCCAAATAGGATGCTGCAAGTAATTTTCTATACCCTGCCCCAAGCACAGTACACAATAATTCACAGAGGAAAACCCTCTGGTCTGGTTAACTGGTGTAAGTAGATTTTGCGAGAAGGAGGGCAAAGGAGAAAATAACCAATATTACCTTTCCAGTCCTGTTGAAAAGGGATAGGTGACCCTGTAGATCCAGCGGTGTTTGGGGGGAGTGGGGGGCGGGGGGGGGGAGACGTTGGCCACACCAGGGGAGGTGATGGTCTGGGAGAGATCCTTGAGGCAAGCATGCACAGAGTAACCTGCTTGTGTCTGTGTTCAACCCAACTTTCTCATGGGGGCAAGGGCAGTTATAGGGTCCTTAGAGGTGGGGCAGGAGGGCTTGCACAAAAGGGGTTCCAATGGAATCTTGCAGGGATCCCAGAGGTGCTTAGGGATGCTAGGGCTGAAAGATGCATGATGTTTTGGAGAAAGTAAAGTCTTAAAGAATTTCAATGGAAGGCATTGCCAGATGAACAAGAGGGCAAAAGGGAGTTTATATAGACAGGGGAAGCAGGCTATTCTTAAACAGGCATGGAGCTATCAGCCTAACGATCTATCTATTGCTTGCTTAGAGTTTTAGGTGGCCGTGGAGGGCTCATCTCAAAAGAGAGAGGCTACCTGTTTTTGACTGCTCCATTGTTTACCCAGGAACCTCCCTTGTTCCATTTTCTTATCCCTTCCGACCAGACCGGTTTTACATGGGGCTTTTCTTTCCTTTTCTTTTTCCTTTCCCCCCTTCTGTTCCCCTGCACCCTTTGATCTGTGTCTCATGGAGGGCTACCGGGGAGGGGGGGGTTTGTCTATGATTGAGTGGGGGGAGTGTCGCTCCTAACACCAGTTATCGGCCAGTCTCTAACCGTCCCTTTTTATGGAAGGTTATTGAATGGGTGGTGGCTCAGCAGCTTCAGGGGCAGCTGGATCGATTCGGTTTTCTTGACCCCTCACAGTCTGGTTATCATCCTGGGTTTGGCATGGGACTGCACTTGTGGCTTTGGTTGATGACCTGCACTGTGAATGAGATTGGGGCGGATCTTCTATTTTAATTCTATTAGATCTGTCTTCTGCATTTGAGACCGTTGACCACGAGATGTTGGTGGCTCGGCTGCAGGACTAGGCCAGGGTGCGCGGAATTGTTCTTGAATGGTTCCGCTCATTCCTGGCTGGGAGAACACAGCATGTGGTTCTCGGAGAATGTACTTCATCTCCCCAGGACCTCACGTGTGGAGTCCCGCAGGGTTGTATTCTGTCCCCCCTCTGTTCAACGTGTATATGCAGCCTTTGGGTGAGGTCATGAGAGGGTTCGGCGCGTGTTGTCATCAGTACGCCGATGACACACAACTCTACCTCTCATTGACCAGTGGTTCCTAAACTGGTAGACAAGTCAATGGTAAATGGTCAGCAGCAGGTTCTTGGAAGTTGTCCTTTGGTCCCCACATTGGGTCACCACCATCCCTCAAGCTTTGACCTGAAGGGAGCAGGCCATTCTGGGTTGTACAAAGAGACTCTTCCTCCCCTTTCCAATTGGCCATGCCCCTTTGGGGCACTGTGACATCACAAGGTCCAACGGGGTGGGGCCCCATCAGAAACGGGGCACAAAAGCCTCTTCATCCCACCCCTTTCCAACATAGGCCCACCCTCCACCCCACGCCGGAGCCACAATTTCTATGGGTTATCCAGGTGACTCTGGATAACTTGGAGAAACTGGGGCTTTTCTGAGAGCCTGGAGTTGATGGGTTAAAACCCTGAGACTCCAGGTCAAACCCAGAGGGATGGGAACCTATACCCACCAGTGCAACATGGTTTTCCCACTGCCGGCACATGCATATTATGGTTATCCTCCAGCATTCCTTCCCCACAAAGATGGTCATAGTTCTGGTGGGGACTGAAACCACCTGTCTTGTATTGCCATGGCCTGCCTGCAATGAGCTCATGGTAACCATGGCATACTTACAGCACTGCCTTTCTAAAGAATTTGGATGAATCTCCATAGAAAATAGTCACAGGTGGTGTTACTAAACTGAGACAAATTCAAGGACAAATGAAGGGCAATCAGCATGCCCAGGCACCAACCTTTCAAGGCTCACAGTTACCCAGAATGAGCTTCCACCTTTACTTCTCATCCAGGCTGGAACCACTGCCAAGATATTCCCAAGATATTCCATTTACCCATCGTGCTGGACCCTTACCTGGAAAGTCCAGCTTTATAACTTACCCAGAACACACTGATTTTTGTATATTCTGCCCCCCAGGTGGCAGTTGCTACCAGCAATTATTCTTGAAATAAGGTAGGGAATTAGAGATGGTAACAATTATGGCTTTAGTTCTGGAATTTCTTAGGTAACATTTTTGGATCTCTGATTTGCCTGGGACATAAAGCTGACACAGTTTTGAGGCTGATGAGAAAGTGACTTCTACTGGCTGGAGCTGAGAACTTCAGCCAATTCTTTTGTTGTCATGACCTCTTGGTGTCTATGGCATTGGGTGCCTTTAACCGCCAGTCAGTCAGACCACACTTCTTCCATTGCCCCACTGCTACCCCTCAGAGCAGTTTGGCAGCATGTTCACAAACAAGGGCTGTCGAGCTGCTGAAGTATGTATGTTCCATTGCCACTTCCCCTCAGGTCACTCACAACCCAACAGATGATCGGGAGGGAGCAACCAGCATCCACTATGACTCTCCTGTTCTTGTTACCTTGGCTCCCTCCTCTCTGCTGACTCTTCTGCTGTATCAAGCAGCTGGGGCCCATCTGCGACTCTCTTATCCTCTCCACTTCTCTCCGATCACAAGGCAGCCTACTGGGAGGGGGTTGAATTTTAAACCAGGAAAGCTGGCTCTTCTACTCTAATCTGCCGTAGGGTCCTAATGCTTGCTCGCTTACACAAGGAACTGGGAAGCAGTGATCTACTGAAGCACCACCTACAGCTACTCTGCTGCTTTACAGCATTTGGCCTGGATCCCAAACCAAGGTTAATTCCTCCAAGGCGCTGAGGTAATTTACAATGATATTCATTTAGGCAAAACAAAACTGAAAAGCCACATGATAATTAAGAGGAGGCTGATTGTTTCTGCTGCTGGGTTAGAGGTTAGATAAATACTATTGTGGATAGCAAACTAGATGATAGAACAATAAATGATAGGTCTGGGGGTTTGGGAGACTCACCACAAAGGAGATATGCAAAGCCACCTTAGGTAATTTTAGATGCCCAGTTGCCATTAATTTTGAAAGGAATCAGGCACACACATATTTTAAACCACTTTCATAATCTCAGCCAATCTCTTTTGTGGTTTGTCTCCATTTGTTTTTTTCTTGCTCTCCACCCTATTGGCAGTTTCACATGGCTTTCACGCCCATTTACGGTTCTGAATAGGTTTAGTTTTAGAATGCCAATCCTTCTTTACCACCAGCACGATCTGTCTGTCTGTCCATCTGTTTGAAGTTACATCTCTAGCTATCTGTCTAAATCTCTCTCTTATCTGTCTCATCTGTCGTATTATATCTTTCTTTCTCTCATCTTTCTCATCTATATCTTTCTTTCTCTATATCTTGGGGTTATTTTTTTCCCCTTTTCTTTCTTTTGAGAGGTTCACGCACCCTATAAATATGATTGAATGAGACTGGCTGCAGGCAAAACCCAGCCAACTTTTGCGTGGCTCTCCCTGCCATCGGGATAATCACATGCCGACAGCAATCTGCAGGTTGAATGATTCTGATTTTTTTTTTCTTTTTCCCTTTTACTAGAAGCAGGTGCTTTGATATAATGCCAGCCTGAAATAGAAATCTTTATTTATAGCCTGAACAGAATGAGACAAAGCGCTGGCATAGTCAAGAAAATGTTCCACGTTATTTATTTATTTATTTATTTTAAAGAAGATTTTCTCCTCAATATGCAAACAAGCTGGGAGAAGCCAAGAGAGAAGCAAATTTTAATCTCCTAAGTAACTTCCTCATCTGAATTTTATTCTAACTGGTGGAAATATATATATTTATATGTCTTCAGAACAAGAACCCTGAAGTCACACCCTTATTGGAGGTAGGCTAATGTAAATCAAAAGAAGTACCATTGTAACCAATGGAAGTATTCCAAATTTACACCACTCATGCTGATTTTTGGAATCTGGTCCTTTACTCCCTATATTAAGAGGGCTATATATTTATTTATTTATTTTTAAATGCACAATGTATGTTGTCTGCACACCTTCTGTTCCAATTTAGTTTCATATTCACAGTGCCTGGTTTAACAAGGACATTAATATTCAGACTTGCCAAAAACAAAAAAGACCACCAATTTCAGCTGACAACCTATATAGTTCAAAGTGTTAATAGGTAATCAATTACCTTAGAGACTCTAAGATGAGAGCTTCACGTAAAAACTTCAGAGCTCTTTTGAGGAGGAGCCAGTTATTTTATGTCATTAATTTTTTTTTATTTTCCAGAATGCAAAATGAATACTTATTATTAGTAATAAAATAATAATAAGTTAATATTTATACTGTGGTAGCACTCATGTTAGTCTGGGGTCCCAGTGTGTTAAACACTGTACAAACACGTAGGGAAAGAAAATGCCTGCGTCAAAGTATTTACCATCTAAAATGGAGGGGTTCTTGTACACAAGTATATATGGTAAGAAGTCTACTTTTGTTGTTTGAGGATTTTGCCATAACATATAGATATCTGTCACCCATACGGCAATCCATCTGCAAGCATTTTGTAGTTCATGTATATATGTTTGTGCACGTGCAGAAAAAAAGTTCAGTTTGATTTTTAAAAGAAGTATTTAATGTAATTATTTATAAAAAGTGATAAGGTCCAGAAGGAAAAAAAATGATTGTGTTGTATTTATTTTAAATATCTGTGATTGGAATTTTGATTGGGAAATGAACAGTGCTGCCATTAAGAGCCAAAAAGCAGAACGCAAAGTTGGTTTTGTTTCCTGTCTTAACGAAATATTGCTGCTACTACTGACAAAGACTTTTATTTCCCATGAGAATTGTTCTGAATGTCCTATTTTTGCCCTGATATGTATCATCCATCTCCAAAGCCAAATCTAAATAAATCATTCCTTCAACGTGTAAATCTTAGTAAGGGACGTAAAGAAGGTTTTAACTCCCATCACATCTGGTTTGTCTTCTCTTCAAGATGGGAGGCAGCAGCAGAGATGGAGAGAAAAAATTAGGCTTCCTCGGTCCAATCCTGGAGCCATAGTCATCTGCTTTAGCTTCTCAGTTGGGCCTGAACCTCTATCCTTAAGAGTGTATGCCTATATTTTCTAAGCAAAATGTTCCTTAGCTAATAGTTAAGCAGATGAACCAGCCACTGAGAGAAAGACACAGAGACTGATTTATCTACACAAGATAGACTCGGAAAAACCAGGCCAAATATGGCAGTACTCAGTAAAATCAAGAAAAATCCGAGTACCAAGTTACAGCTCTAATATTAACCCCTACTGTCCAGAGTCTCATCCACCCTTGGTACAACAAGCAGAGGTTAAAAGGAAGGGGAATCATGTGCTTGAAGTTGTTAGACCCTCCAGTTAGAGGAAGATCCAACTTTCTGCTCATTTTGAAACCTTTACTATGGTATTACTGAAATAAGATTTAATCATTTTATATAGAGATGCTGTGAATATCTGACAAAATGAATATATCCAACAAATTAGCAGTATCGGATTCCAGCAAAGAAGGCGATAACTGCTATTTGTTTCTCTTTTGCCGGATATTTTGAATATTTCATTTTGGTCACTTGGACTATTTCATTATTTTGGAAATTTTGTTTTGATGCTTTTAGCTTTATTGCACATGCACAACTGCTGCAAACAAAGTAATCAAACAATCACAATAAAATGACCTAAATGAAATAACTGAAATAAACGAAACAACTAAATAAATGGATATGTGAATATCCATTTTTGTTTGCACTTTCAGGTATTATTCGGATAGCTATTTGAAAATGTGAGAATAGCATCCTCTGATACAAAGTCCACTATCTTCAGCTCTTCTCTGTGTGGCTCATAACACTTTGGGGCACAGAGATTCAGTCAAAAGGAGGGAAGGAGAGTTGCTATTATCCCATCAACTTCAGCACAGTGGAACAGAAGAAAATAAGGAGAGATGTACTTGGTCCGACCAACGTTCTCTTGAGCCCAGCATCTTTTCTCTGACTGTGGCCACTCTTGGTCACTTTGGAGAAGTACCCAACAGGTCATAATGGAGCAATCTATCCCCTGCTGTTCTTTCACAGCTCCCGACAGTCATTGTATCCTCCAGTCTGCTTGACTAAAAGTCAAGAAGAATCAATTTTAACACTCTCTGGAGCACAGTAAGAGACTCTCACTTCTCAGAGTGTAAGGTTCCGCTGGGGTCGGGGGTTTGGGGGGCATCATGGGGGATGGAAGCGACAAAGGTCACCTTTGCCGCATAGCAGGGAGAAGGGGAACTCCAGAAGAGGGATCAGTGTGGAGCAGCGTGTCCTCGCGCACAGGCAGGGCCCCCTGATAGAGCAGCGGAGCAAGGAGGCGGGGCCAGTGGGCGTCGGGCGTCGCTCCGCGCGCATCCAGGCACATAAAGGGGTGGAGCCAGGGCAATAAAGGGAGGGAGCGATCAGCACAGCTGCGCCGGTGATCAGCGTAGCTGAGAGACTGGCCCCTTGCGACGAGAGCGGAGTTGTGGCATTGTAGACGTGTGTGGAGAGCGTGGAGAGCGGGTGTGGACAGTGCGTGGTGGGCGAGAGTGGCAGAGTGACTGAGTTGGGCGAGGAGGTGTGGTAAGTGAATAGAGTGTGAATCTTCGTGATTGATAGCGCGTGATTGGAGTGAGAGTGCCTCACCTTCCCTTCTTATTTCCCCGTGGGTATATTGTTTGTATTTCCATGTGTGTGTCACCTCCCCCTCCCCCTTCCAAGTCTTATTGTCCTGGGAACAACCTCCCCTGGCCTTCCTCACTTCTGTGAGCACCCCGTTTCCTTCCCCAGGACACTCTTTAGAACGTGGGGGGGGAGGGGGGGAAATTAAGGTGGAGGTGGGTCTCAGCTGCAGAGTGTATGAGTGGGGGCTGAGCTCTGGGCCTTGCTATCCCCACCCCAATGATGATAAGGCCTGCTTTCCTTGGAAGGCACTAGGGCCAAACGTGAACCTGAGGGGTTGTTTTTTCCGCATAAGAGCATATAGCCCAAGCAAGTGGGACGAGTGTGAAGGTGTTTTGATTTCTGTAGATTGGGGGTTCATTAGGTCCTCCCCTCTAGGTTTCGCATTCCTTTCCTCCCCTACCCTAACACAGAGTTGCAACCTGGGGGTGCTAAATCTGTGCACCTCCCATTCACCCTGCCAAACTCTCCATCTTTCCCAGCACAACCCTCCTGAGGGAGGGAGGCTTGCTTGTCTGCTTTTAGTCAATGCAGACTCCTGCCCCACAAGACTGTTTACCAATGATATCTAAGCTCTCTGATGCTGGGGTAAACTATTTTATCAGAAACAACTGAGACTGAAAATGTGGAGGGCTCATTAACAAACAATCAGATCTGGGTTACATGATCAGCAGGGTTCCTAGTTTTCTCTTTTTGATGGAAAACCAGAGGTTTCTCTTTTTCCAAAGAATTTTATGGAAAGACTTAGAGGTTTGGGAGGACACAGCAAGGGCAGGGTAGTATGGCTATGGAGTGGAGCTGAGGGGGAAGCAACCTGAAGGCATGTTTTGTGGGCAGGGGAGGGGCTCTGCATTTGGAGAGGTGCCACAGACCACCTATGGGGCAGTGGAGCAGGGGAACTATGAATTGGGGTGGTTAGGTCTTCTGGACCATGGGAAGAGGGGACAGGAGGTGGGCCTAACTGGGCCCATAGCAGCTTCCCCAAGTGCCAGTCTCTATATGGTCCCCCTTTCCGGTTGGCAGAGCAGTGTCAGACCAGGCTGGGAGGAGGAGGCAGCGAGTGCAGGACAGCGGAGGGGAAGCAACCTAAAGGCATGTGTTGTGGGGGGAGGGGAGGGACTCTGCATTTGGACGGGTGCCACACACCTTTAATGGGGGGGGCTGTTTTGGGGCCAGGTGTGGAAAGGGAAAGTCAACTAGCATTTACATTTAACTGCAGAAAAACAGGGATTTGGCTTTTTTAATCAGAGAATTTACGGGGGGGTTACCAGAGAATTTCCAATTTTTTGTCACAGAAAACTAGGAACCCTGATGATCAGGCTGGCACTGCTGTCAAAAGGCTAGCAGCATCCCTGCTGACTTCTCTGTGATGTTCCTACCCAACTGGGTTGCTCCCAAAACCTGACTTGTTTCCTAGCATTCTACTTAGTAAACCTGGCTTTCCTTTGTGATTTCCCTATTAATCTTCAAATATCATTGGCCCTCCACAAAGCCTTTTCAGCTTCCAACAAAGATTTTTTTTAAAAGACCCTTCTTTTCCACTCCGTCTGAGGAGAGTTTAGGCAGGGTTATGTGAGATGATTGGAGGACCCTATGCTCAATAATTTGGGCTCTTTCCACCCAGATTTCCTACAGAGCATATGGGTTGAGGATGAAGAGCTAGTCAATGTCAGGGTTGGGGTGGGATGGGGCAGGAGACACAGGACTGGGAAATAGGCTTCACTGACTCCCTGCCAAGTTGCACCTGTGCAGCAGTGACTGCTAGCCTTGGAGTCCTGTCATGACCAGAACTAAAGGGCCAGCAGGGCTAAGTAGACATGCATTGACTTACGCTCAGTGACGGTGACCATGGGGGCTGCTCTAGGCCGGGGTTATGACCCATATACTGCTTACTCCAGAGTAGTTGTGGGGTTCAGTTGGACTGCTACGGAGGAAGTGGTTCACGAATTTCAGCCTGGGGCTCCCATGCTGCAGCACAGTCAGCATAGACAGTCTGGTCCTACATTTAGAAGGCCGGACAAGATGTCCTCCTCCACCCTTAGCTTATGCAACTCTTGTTGCATTTCAGGTTCACTCCCTGGGCTAGCTGATCTCCTCTCTAGAGAAGTGTCCTGTTCCAACACCACAGGTTATGGCCTGATCTCAACTATCCAGTTGTATAGAGGCCAGGTGTCTGCGTCCCTCATTAGACGTTGCTTCCCAAGACAGCAGGATTGGGAGGAGTCATTTCACCGAATGCTTTCAAGCTCCTCCGTTGGTGAAACTGATTTGCTTTCCCAGGAATAGGCTAGTTATATTTAGTTTTACAAATGCTTTGTATTGATTAATGCTGCTAAGTTAAGTGAAGCAAGGCAGAGAAGCAGGCAGGGGGTGGGGGGGCTGCACCGCTGTGGCATAACAGTATGGGAGTGCCACTGCCACCCCCTGGTGCTCATAACTCTCCTCCTTGTTGAAACTGTAAAGAACTTGACAAGGCTCGGCTCAGGCAAAAGAAAAGCCAAAGGAGGGGGGAGGCATCTAGTTAGCAGGCTAGGACAGGGCTTCAGGGTGCAAGTGTACAGAGTGACATAAATTGTTGCTGGGCCACAAGCTGGCTATGTTGTCACTAGGGCTGCCACCTTCCTTCAGGCTTTGACCAGAAGGAGGCAGGACAAGGGGACTCTTTCACCCTTTTCCAAGATGGCTATGCCTGCTTCAGTGCGTCATGATGCCCTGAAGGGAGCAGAGCCACATCAGAAAGGGAGCAAGGCAAAGTGACTCTCCCTCCTCATCATGATGCTCCATGGTGGCCAGGGCCATGTCAAAAGGGGGCAGAGAGCCTCTTCACCCCAGCTTCTTTCTAATGTGGCCCCTGCCCTTCCACCGCCATCTGAACTCCAGATTCCTACCAGTTATGCAGGCACTTCTAGTCAACCCAAAGAAAAGGTTGACTAGATCCTCTGCCCCCAATCAGCTGTTTGGCAACCAGGGTGAGTGCGCTGATCCTCAGACCTTAGCTCACAGCTGGGCTGGGCACGGCCTAACAGATGGGAGGGTGCATGTTAACCAGGATTATCCCGGCTGGTTGAGCCTTAGCCCGGGCTGCATTGCCAACCTTCTACGGAGGATGCATCCATTAGCAGCTGCCTGCCTGTCTCGAGGCAGTAGTGCAAGAACATCTGGCAGCCACTGAACTGACGAGGAGGTGATGTGCGGGCTACTATGGACTGCTGCTATCTCATTGTTGGGGTGAGGGTGTAACTTCCTCCTCCACCCCCGCCCCCACATTCCCTGGAGTTCCCCATGTACAATCTGATTATCCAGATTCTCTGCCAGAAGTAGGGAGTTTAACCCTTAGCATTTAAGGAGCAAGTGTGGCACAGTAATGAGTTAGCAGGCTACAAAGTCTGATGATAAAGAGGAAATGGAAATGAAGCGTCTGCAAATGACAGTGTAACCCTGCTTACTTAACACCTTGCCTGAGTACCTGAGGTCTTGATTTGGATTGCAAGAGGTGGATGAGTAATTAATACCTGAGGGATTCATTTAGCTAGTTAGGGCTTTAATCACCAGCTGGAAAATCTTATTTACCTCATCACTTTGAAAGTGGAAGTTCTATTTTTGTGAACTATTTTCCAGCAACTTTGCTATTTATATTATTCCGAAGCTTATGAGATGGAAGGCACTTGTTTTATTATTGGGGGACAATGCTAATAAATTGAATCTATCACTTTGGCTACAAGCTATTAGCTCTATGTGCAAAGATTAATAGGATGCATCCATTATGGGAAGTGTTGCTATCACTTAAAACCAAACAGCACTTCCTCTTTAAAATGTCCTGCTCTTTGTTGAAGTCTGCACCATGCATCATCTCTGATGGCCTGTTGGCAATTCGTTCTCTCTGCAGCGAGTAAGCAATGTAATGCAAAGAATTTACAGTGTCAGCAACAGACTTGTGATTTATAAAAGGTTGTATTTTAGTGGGGGTCAAGGACAAGGCTGCCCACAGCGGTAAGTAGAAAGAAGGGAACAACTTGTTTTGGGTGTAGGCATTTAAAAGTGGAAAGGAGTGGACTGGAATCACAAATGGCCTCTATGGGAGTGTGGGATGTAAATTAAGGACTTACCCTGGACTCAGAAATTTCTATATGTGACACTGCTTATGCAATCTGGGTGCAAGTCACCTGCCTGTCAGTTTGGTGGTCACCAGATGTTCGCCCACACTAGCACAGGGTGGGTGACCGATTGCTACTGGAGGCATCATCCGGAGAAGGTCAGTGACACGGCATGGGCTAAGGCTCACCCAGCCGGGCTAATCCAGGCTAACATGCACCCTCCTGTCCAGGTGAGCGTGCTTCTCTGGTCCGCCAAACAGCTGATAGGGGGTCAGCTGTTCGGCGGCTACTCCTTCCAGGGGCCTGATCCTGCCGTGCAGCAGGGGTCCAGGAGTCCTGCCTTGGGTGGGCAGCTCCTCAGCCGACACATGGCATGGAGGGATTTGTGACAGGAACCCCCGCCCTGGAGTCCCCAGGAGAGGCTGCTCGTTTGAACTGCCCTTCCTGCTGTCCCAAAATGTGGTGGCTGCAGTGGCTCTTCCTTGGGTGAACAGGGGATCCAGTTTGCCCCCGTCTCATTTGTTTTCACCCTCTCTTTGCTGAGTAGATTTGACCAGATCAGTCACAGTCTGATCAGTGTTGCTTGGCTGTGATATGGACTAGCTGAGAAGACAGCTGAGGTGAGGTGAGGAAAAGACCAGCAATTGGGTACCCTTCTTTCCCCTCTTCCCACATCCCCACCCCATCCCCGGTTCTAATTTAGTCATGTTCTCTGTCTCGGTTTCCCTATGGAATAAAATGAAATAACCATGTTCCCCTTTGATAAAGAATGGGTCATAAAACCTTAGGAGTTGATGGAGTTTTACCAGGCTCACACACAGGGACGTAAGCCCAAGGGGTTTCTGCATATTCTCCACACTCGCCTGCTCCCCTCGGAATGGCTGATGGATGGAGAACAGTGCAACCCCTCCCTTAGTTCCATAGCAGTTCTGGGACTAGGTTCCCATCACATTGTCTATGTGCAGAGAACTGTGTTCACTGCATTGGCCCCAGTGCCACCAAAACGCAGTGAACATGGGCTATGTGTGGACAGAAACCTGTAATTAATTGCTGCTCCACATTTCTTCTGGAGAAGCAGTCCTGGGTTTGTCATACACACATACACACGCACACAGAGCCAGGAGTTTGAGTGACTCACATCATGGGTGGAAACACCCCTCCAATTTCTGCAGAGGCGGGGTGTTTAGGTCTTGATCCTCCAAGGTTCTAAGCACTCTAGACCTGGTTCGGTGAAACCCTGGAACTTGGCTTTAAGCAAGGTATTCTTTGCAGCGTCAGGGCTCAGCACCTCACAGAATCAAGGTCTTATAGTGAGAGATTATAGAACTGAGGAGTGTGAAGGAACTTCATGGGTCATCAAGTCCACTCTCCTTCCCCAAGGCAGGAGGATACCCTATACTAAAGCATCCCTGACAGATTCCTGGGCATGTTTTCCTTGAAAACCTCCAAGAGATTCCACATCCCCCATAGGCAGCTTGTTGCACTGTTGAACTGTTTGTTCTAGCAGTTAGGAAGTTTTTTCTAATAGTTAACCTAAATCTGCCTTCCTGCTACTTAAATGCATTGCTTCTTGTCCTGTACTCAGAACAAATGTTCTCCATCTTTCTAATGGCATCCTTTTAGATATTTGAAAACTGTCAACATGTCTTTCCCTCAGTCAATAAATACGTAGCAGCCCCACTGTAGATTGACCATAATGATGGGAATAGTGATCTTCTCTATGGCCAATGTTCCCTACATATTTAGTGACAGGATAATGATCCAAGCAGAACAACTGGCTTGTCAATGTGAAAGATGCACCTTAGCCAGCTTCTGACCAGTACGCTTGTTTCATATCAGTATCTGGTTTATTGAATGCTTTGGCAGGGCTTGAGATCTAAAGTAGATGCTTCTCTGTAAGGTTTTCCTCCACCTGTGTGGTTTAGTAGAATGAGAGGTGCCTAACTGAATACAAGCCGCCCACTAAAAGTGACTTGCCAAAAAAAAAGAGCAAAATATTCAGAACTGAAGGTGACTTAGAACCTTCTTTACATTTGGGAACCCCTTTTTCTCCACAGAAAATGTGGAGATCAATTCACCAGACAAGTGTAGTATTATCCAGACAAGCATCTTTTAAAAAGTGTAAAACCATCCCATGTACTCACAAGGAGACTGTAGTAGCAGTAGCTTTGGGTGCCCTGTTTTGAAACAAGCCCACATTTTCTGATGTTAAAGTTTTCCTTATGGAATTTAGCTCAACAAGTCCCATTGGTCTACTTGCCACCTTAATGAACTAGCTTTGGTCTTACAACTCTGAGTTAAATATGACGCAAACGTTCCAAACTGCCCTATATTGCAGGGGTGGGGGTGCTAATCTGTTTATGGGCAGAATAGTCTGCTTGCACCTCTATCAATGGGGTAACTGTGGTATCTACCCACCAGCTAGAATAGTCCAAATAAGGCTAGGTTTCAACACTGGTGAAAACAGACAAGACAGACATTAGCCCAGTTGAGCCCTCTCCAGATGGGTGGCCACCTGCCTATTACGTGGACACCAGATATTTGCCTGCACCCGCCACCTGCCCGTCCTGTGGCCTACACTCACAGTGTTGTCCCAGCAATGTGGAGCCTGTTGTGCAGGCGAATGCTGGCTGACACAGGTGAATGTATGCCCATGTGACTGCCTCCCATCTGTTACGATGTCCGCAGCTTCCACACCACCAGGACCAAACAGAGCACCTAGAGCAGTCCAGGGAGTGACTGTGTCTTGGTGGTGGAGGGGGGAGCAGAGCGTGGTAGGGAGGAATGCCTTCCCATCTGTCCGGTTCATTGCATGGAACCTGCGAGTGGCAGATGCACTTTGACTCCGTGGAGTGACCCCAGACTCCAGCGGGCTAATCTCTCATCTGTTAACACCCACCCTTGTTCTTATTGAGTGGAACCCTTAAAAAAATCATATCACAGTTTATTGAGCATAATCCTCAGCTGACATTTTGATGGTATTGCTCCTTTAAATTCTATACAGTGTTGGCAATTTACCACTTGCTAAAGAGACCAGCCGGGGTACAAAATATGAACAGAATCTGACCTTTATAAAGATGAATGGACCAAGCAGTATATAGACACTTCTTCCATTTAGGAGCATATGAGCACCGCGAGACTTCAGTGGAGACTTCAGGGGTTAAATAATTAAGAACAGGACTGAGTGGGTGCTGTACAGCACTTCACAGGAGACTAAAAGAAAAATGCTCCTTCCTAAAGGAAGTATGATGCATTGGGTAGGAGGGTTAGCCTACGATACAGCAGATGCAGGTTCATTTCCTTGGGATAGAATTCTTAGCAAGTCTCTCTATGTCTCAGTCTCCCCATCTGTAGAGCAAGGATAACAGTCTAGTGGTTGGCAAGGTTTTGCCCAGCTGATTCCATCTTGAGACTTAAATATAGGGTGATTTCAGATGTTACGTGGTCCCGATTCACCACAGTGGATTCCCGGTGGGGGTGAACCGATCAACCACCCCCCGTGGTCAAAAAAAGCCCTGAACAGGTGTGACGGGACCAGGACCACGGCAGGGAATCGGGCCGCCAGATCACGGTCCGGGGCAGCGCAACAGACGTTACGCCGATGCCAGGCCGGGCCGTGGTCAAAGCACCCGGAAGGCACCAGGGCGGCTCGTCCCGGCTGCTGCTGTGTGCCCTTTAAATCTCCCTCCCTGGCCTGTGTTGTTGCTGGTTGCTTGGCAGTGACGCTGCATGCTTTGTCCCTGGCTGGGAATCATTTCCTTTGATTCTGGCTGGTGGTTGCCGGCCAGGCATTACTTTTTGTTGGTTCCCGTCAGGAATCTCTTTGACCACGCTTTCAGAGATGGTCCGGCGGGGAGCTCTGGAAGCATGGTTGATTTTGACCCCATGTGGGTATTGACTGTAGTGAACATCTGGCAGCCGCCAAACAGACGTTTGGGGTGCTTTGGCCCCGCTGCGGGATTGAGCGTGGTGGTTGACTGTGGTTGACTGTGATCTCGTAACGTCTGAAAATACCCATAGACCCATAGCTACAAAGACATGCCAAATATATCCAATAGCAACTAGATTGGCATTTCATTAATAGATGTCACAAGCCAACTTGGGGTCTCAACCCTCGTTTTGGGAACCCCAGTAATGGTCCTATCCTACCTCACTGAAGTGTTTTGGGGATAAATACACAAATGGTTGTGAAGTGCTCACATGCTATGGGAATAGGGGGTCATGGGAGTAGGGATGATAGAATTCATTTGACTATCAGCTGTTTGGTTCAGCTCTCTGTTTTTTTAACATCTTTTGAAAAACTCCAAGCAGTTTGTTCCCAAGAAAACAATGGGGGATTCTGAAATTAACAAACTGAGGCAAACAAATGTGGATACAGATTAAAGCACTTTGTTCCTTAGGGGGCTTTAATATTACAAATGCAGCTGAAATGAAGAACTGAAGCGAATACCCAATTTGACTAATTGAGTGGATTCAAATCTGTTTTAATGATATGCAGAAGTATTTCCTTCCAGCTTTGTAAGCCATTTCAAATCTTCATTTCAGTATTTTCTGGTTCAGTCTTCTGGTTATGTGGCATTGCATTTTTTCTGATTTGGTATTTTGGTTAGCTCCAGTGTTTGGTACTATCTGGAAGGCTTTAAAGTTTCTGAATGTGAATATGATTGCTTCATTTGAACCAATTACATTTATATTCACAGTAAAGCTGAAACAAATATTTGTCAAAATGAATATTTTTTGTCGAAGTGACCTGTTCATTTCAGTTTTGGATGAAACTGATAACCACTCTTCATTTCTGTTTTATCAGATACCCATTTCAGATCTTTAATTTTGGTTATTTCTCTCTCCCATCTGCTCCACTCTCATTTTTATTTTTATTTTTTTTGTATTTTGATTCTCCTCTATTTTTTTTTTCTTTTTTCCCCCGGTCATTTCAGTTACAACATTTTGACTGTTGTGTCATGCGTGATAGCACTAACAGTTCCAAAACAAAGTAATCAAAATCCCAAAATGAAGCCATTTTTGCATGGACTCGGTGGGTGGAGGGATGGGTGTGCACCGGTGGTGGGTGGAGGTGGGTGTGCGGCCTTTTCCACGGTTGCACACGCACCTACACCCATCTACACCCACGGAGACTCCTCCGGTTTGCCGGATGGCTCCGTGGCTGGGTGATGGGTGGAGGTGGGTGTTGCGTGGGAGTGTGCACCCACCACCCATGCTGTTTGCACAGATGCAAACCCATCCCCCCACCCACCGCTGCAGCATTTGCACAGACGCCCCACCCGCACACCCAATAATGGCCTGACTGAAGTAACTGAAACAAAATACCAAAATAATGGGGGGAGAGGGAGGAAACCTAAATAACTGGAATCAAATAGTAACATAAACAAAGATATTAATAATTGTTTTGAGTGCAGCCATTATTTGGATACACAGAGGCCTAATTAAATGTGACTAGTTTGGAGAAATAGTAAATCCATTATCCACTAAATAGTACTCCCAACATGCTCGAAATACCAAAGCAAAGAAAACAAAGATACAAAAGATGCAAATTTGGCAACAGTATCAAAAACAAATTTAGATAGTTGTTTGCAGGAACAAATATGTGAAGTATGTTAGCGGATATGCACTGTCATATTTGTTTTAGCTTGAACTATAAATGAATAGTTTGGCCATTTTCAAATGGACCACAGAGGTGTCGCGGTCCATGAGGGATGGGTGGAGGTGGTGGTGGGTGGGCAGTGGGTGGGCAGCCCGTTACATGGACGCCCAGCCACCTCCATACATCTCCATGCATGACACATCCGTCATTGGTGCCTGTTGCTCCACGTGTGGGTGTTGGGTAGAGGTGGGTGGAGCATGGGAGCACACACACACCCCTGCTGTGGCAATCACATGGACACCCCACACACACCGTCCACCCTCCCACACATGTGGGTGGGGGGGCGGGGCAGCATCCGTGCAAAAAGGATCTTTAGCATTAATGCTTGAAAAGTGGTCAATCTCCCCCCTCCAATCTGTTGACACGGACACTTCCCTGCAATTTGTAGTTTTTAATATAAAGAAACCCTTACCTGCTTCCACAGGAAGGAAAGTTACTGATCACCTTGTTTCATTTGTAGTATTATTTTTCTTTTCTAATTCCTTCTGTCCTGATCAAAGGAATGTCAATCTCTTTCTCATTTATTTTCAGTGACTACTGAAATTGTTTTCCATACAAAAGGGTTTTTAATCATACCGTTGTGCTGCAAAAACCCTATTGTCTGTGTCCTTCAAAACTGTTGGTTACTTAAATGGGAAAAAAAAAAAGAAGCTGAAAAGCACATTGTTGTAATTGATTTGTATGTTTGAATTGTCTTATCAGAAAACAAAGTTATGAATTTCATCTGTTGAGACACAAAAATAAAATACTTTCCTACAAAAATAAAGATAAAAAATTAAAATCCACCCCGCTTTATGTTTTATTTGTACCTGTTACTCTTTGTGCATGTCCATGCTGCAGCATTAGTGCGAGTGTGCGGTGTGTGTATGGATTGTGCAGAATGAGTGCAGAGTTGGGGACATGCTCAGCAGTGATGGGGGACCAACAGAATTCTCCTTTCCCTGCCCTTAGCGCCTGAGATTCTCCCCAATCTTGATTGTCTTCCTGTCCACGCCAGTTCAGCTGAGATGAGCAGCAACAGCAGGAATGTGAGGCAGGAACTCCACAGAACTAAGGGCCATTTTACATGAGGTGTCTCCCCCCACACACACACATGGGCAAGGGAGGGGGGCGCATCCGTGCAACCGCCGGTGGGAATGGGTGGTGTTGCATGCATTTGTTTATTTATTTATTTACATTTGTTAGTCGCCCCCCCATGCCAATGGCATCCTGGGGCGATGTACAATTCAATAAAATAACATTGGAATAAAAAAACATTTTAAAAATCCAACAATATAAAAACCAAAACAGGGTTGGGATAAACAAATAAAAATAAAAAGGTAAGGGGAGAGAGAAAAACCCTAAGCCACCCTTCCCCCCTCCTCCCCAAAGGCCTGGACAAACATCCAGGTTTTACAAGCCCGCTGGAATGTCAAAAGGCTCGGGGCCAGGTGAGCTTCCTCGGGGAGGGAGTGCCAAAGGTGAGCTTCCTCGGGGAGGGAGCCCAACCACTGAGAATGCCTTCTCCATTGTGGCCCCCCACTTAACACGGGGGACCTCCAAGAAGGCACCCTCGCAGACCGAGGGAGCCGCTCTGGGACATGGAGGGTGAGGCGGTCCCTGAGGTATGAGGGGCCCAGACCGTGAAGGGCTTTATATATCAATACCAATACCTTGAACCTGGCTCAACACGCTATTGGCAGCCAATGCAGAGTCCGGAGCACAGGTGTTATATGCTCCCGATGATACGTCCCCGTCAGGAGCTGGGCCGCCGCATTCTGCACTAGCTGCAGCCTCTGGACCAGGAACAAGGGCAGCCCCATGTAGAGCATGTTACAGTAGTCCAGCCTTGAGGTGACGAAGGCATGGATGAGGGAGGCCAGGTCCAGCCCAGAGACGTATGGACACAGCCTCCGCACTAGATGCAACTGGCGGAAAGCAGCCTTCGCCACCACTTCCACCTGTCGATCCAGGCGGAGATCCGAGTCCAACACCACCCCCAGACTCCGAACCTGCTGAACTATCGGAGGATGAACCCCCCCCATCAGGGTTCCTCCCTCACCCTCCCCACCACCATCATCTCTGTCTTATCGGGGTTGAGCTTCAGTCTGCTCTGCCACATCCACTCCGCCACGGCCTCCAAACACTGGGATAGCAACAAGACAGCAGGGTCTGGGTCAGCTGAAAAAGAGAGGTACAGCTGAGTGTCATCAGCATATTGGTGACATCGTACCCTGAACCCTCTCACGATCTCCCCCAAGGGCTGCATATATACGTTGAACAATAATGGAGACAGGATGGAACCCTGTGGAACGCCGCAGGACAAGGCGTGGGGGCAAGATGTTTCAGTTCCCAAAACCACCGGCTGGCTTTTCCCTGAGAGGGCTGAGCAGAACCATTCAAGAACAGTCCTATCCAGACCCCCCAGGTCACGCAGCCATCTCAACAGCAGCCCATGGTCCACGCTATCAAAAATGGCCAAGAGATCTAGCAGGATGAGAAATGTAGAACATCCTGCATCCATCTCCCAGCGGAGATCATCCACCAAGACCACCAACGCTGTCTCTGTGCCATAGCCAGGACAGGACCCAGATTGAAAAAGGTCGTGGAAACCGATGCCGTCTAGATGCGCCTGGAGCTGGATCGCCACCACCCGCTCAATAACCTTCCCTAAAAAGGGAAGATTAGAGACAGGTTGGTAGCTGGTGAGTGCGTCCACATCCAATGATGGTTTCTTCAGCAGGGGGCTTACCAAGGCCTCCTTGAGGCTGGGTGACAGCCTCCCCTACCGCAAGGACGCTTTAACCACTCTCGCCAGCACCGTCCCCAATGTCTCCCTGGAGGCTTTCACCAACCAGGATGGGCAGGGATCAAGTTCACAACTGATGGCTCTCACAGAACCCAGGACATCCACCTCATTGGTTGGCGTCACTTCCTGAAACTCCCCCCACAAAGTTGTACCAGACAGGGCCCCCGTAACCTCGCGCTCTCTACCCACTGTCCCCAATCCGGTGTCAAAATCGCTCTGAATCTGAGCGATCTTGTCTGCAAAGTAGGTGACAAACTCATCACAGCGGGCCTGGGACAAGTCCCCATCCAGGCAGAGGGAGGCCAGACTGACCAGCCCCCGCACCACCTGAAACAGCTCTTCCGGGCGTGACTTTGCAGACGCTATGAGGGCAGCAAAGAACTCCTTCTTTTCTGGCCTCACAACCTCAACATAGGACCACAAATGGGTCCTATGGAGAAGTCAGTCGGAGTCAGAGCCAGTCCGACGTCAGTGTCGCTCTATTATTATTATTATTATTAACAAACATTTATATAGCGCAAGCAGTGTACCTGACACTTTACAAAGTAATAAAATAGCCGCCTGCCTACCTGTTTCATACACCACAGTCCCTCAGTAAACCAAGGTGCCCTGCAGCGACGAGACGGAGGCAGGGGGCGTCTCAGAGCCACCCTGTCGATGGCCTCCCCCAGAAAGCTGTTCCAGTGCTGGACCAGCTCATCGACAGAGTGGCTGTCCAGGTCCAAATTTAATTCCCTCAGGACCTCTTGGAACTTCTGGGCGTCCATCAGCCTCCGAGGGTGGACCAATCTAACTGGTCCCATCCCCTTCTGGAAGTGATGTGCCGAGAGGCTGGCCTGAAGGACATAATGGTCCGTCCATGACAAGGGCATAGCTCTAACCTCCCCCACAACTGGACCACTCACCTCAAGGCGAGAACTGAAGATCAGGTCGAGGGTATGCCCCCCCCCCCCCACATGGGTTGGGCAGTTGACCACTTGGGACAAATCCACGCATGCTCCTGTGCTCCACCCATCACCCATGCATGGAGGCATTGGGGAAAATGGAGGTGCCTCTGGGCGTGGAGGTGGGCGGGCATCTGTACGACCGGCTGCCCACGTGTCACACTCCCACCGCCGCCTCCACCCGCCCCCGCACTGCAGCTCCTCCGGAAGCCCGTTTGAAAAGTGTCTATGATCCTTCCACTCCCTTGCTCTGAGGTGCCACACTTTCACCCCACTATGCTTCTGCTGTTACCCTTTTCTCCCTCCTTTCCTAATGCCAGCTGCCCCCACCCCCGATATAAAATAGACCCATCAGAAGCACTGATATAAAATACACACAAATAGATCCTCAAATGTGGGGAGATCTGGCTTATGACCCACTGTGATTCAGGATGGGCCCCTCAACTCTTGGGGTTCATGAGTAAACTAGAAATAACCTGTGTGTTACATATGGGCCCACAGGGCCTGCAATGCAAGGACCCTAAGTCCCTAAGGGGGATGTCTTGTTTAACTGAAGATCAAAAATTGATGGTGGTAACATTTTGCTTTTTCTCAAGGGTGTATCAGAGTGCATTTGTCAAACTCTCTAGTTTAAAAAGGGGGCCCATGCCACCATTTCATTCAGGGCTCCAGTTCCCCAGGATCTAGCACTGGCACCCTGCCATGCACAAAGCAGTGCCTGGCAGGGGAGTAGTCAAGGAGAAAGGGAAGGAGAGAGGAGGCGCAGGGCTCCCCTTTGGCCATAGATTCTTGGGTGAGCAGAAAGCAGTGTGTGGCAGGGGGAGAAGGAGAGAGAGCACAAAGGCATGTTGCCAGAGGTTGGGTAAAAACAAATGTGCAGGTGGTGGATTTAGTATATAGGTTGGGGTTCTTTTTCTTTCCCCCCCTCTTTCTGCCTTCTGCTCTGAAACCTGTTGAAACAGGCTCGGGAACATGCTGAGACATGTTCTCTCTGCATTTGTGTCTGAAAACGACAGGAGGCGTGCCCCTGCATTTTTGAACAGGCATTTTTTTGCTAAGGGGACAGCATTTCTATAGGGCTTTAAAGGCCTTAATCTGGTTGCCTTAGTGGTGGTGGTGTTTTTCAGGCAGTTTAGCTTACTGAAAGGCACTGGGGAACAAAAGGCTTGGGGATTTTTTAAAACAATATTCTGTTTATTATCATCTTTGGGTCAGCTTCTCTATAAGGCTTTTCTATAGGGCTTTTTCTTTTTCTCTACGGCTTTGCTATTAAATGACCCCCTCCCAGTGCCTCTCTCCTCATTTCAGCATCTCAGGCAAAATCCTAAACCTAGGGGAACCCTGGAAGGGGTAAAAAGTACCAGCAGCCTTGGGGGCAGGGGCAAATTCTGATTGGTGCCCACTCTCTGCGGGGTGTGTGACTCCTGATTGGATAAAGTCACAGGAAGTGTGGTTTTTATCCCACAATCCCCTGGACACAGGTCTTCATTCTCTCGACTTCATGTCTCTCGACCCAAACACATCCCCTCCCTGTCTCTCCAAATTCCCGCACCCCTAAAATGCCATTCAATTCCTATTTTAAAAATACCCCCATTGAGTTACACCAAATATCCAAACACATAAACTAAAAAAAACCAATAAAAGCATCAAAGAACAACCCCATCACACGTTCCAGCCCCTCAGAATCCTAAACAGCCCTTTAAAAATAACAAATAATTCACTTTTAATATGGAACATGATAAGCCTTTGATATCAAACATGATAAGCTTTTATACTGCTTCCTATCAAACACTATCCAAAGGGGGAGGTGCCTCAGATCCCCCCAGATCTCCCTCCTTCCTTGCAAAAGGGGCGGGGTATCTGTCAAAGTTTTGTGTTGAAAAGGGAGGTATACAACACTGCTGCTTGCCCTGACTCTGACCTTTTGAATTCTCGAACCCTATGGATTTGGTACTCAGTTACAAATGGATGGGCTGGAGGCCACCATCCAGTAGGACATGCAGAGGGACTTGAACCCATTACTTTCAGGGATATAATTAATTGCCTTCACCCTTCTACTACCACACTCAAAACTGTATATTTTTATTCATTAAGAATGTAAGTTTCAAATTTTTAAAAAAACTAACCCTAAACTTCTAATTTCAAACCTGATTGAAATTGTTTTGGAAAAACACTTTGTCCGCAATCCACAAACTACATACTCAGTCCGCAAACCATTTGGGCTTCAGTGGGACTATTCCAGAGGACCACAACTTTTTTCCTTCATTATTTTCCATTTCTGGAAATGCCACAAAAGATGTGGCATAGAAAGGGAGGCTTGTCCAGTGGTTAGGATGCTAATTTCAGTCCAAGGAGAAGCAGACTCAGTTCCCTACTCTGCTACAGACATCCTATGTGACCATGGGCAAGTCACTTAGAGGTTTAAAAAATGATGTCTAATTTTCAGGATTTAGATGCTGAAGTGTCATTTTTGTCTTTAGTGCCTCTGCTCACCATTACCCTTCTGTAAAATGTAATTTATAAAACCATTTCCTAAGGGGTTTAACTTAAAGTTTGTGAGATGCTCTGATACTACAGTCATGGGGATAGTATAAGTAACATGGATTCCTAGGCTAACATATCCAAGCTAGTAGCAGAAAGACTGTTCTCATGAACTCTCCATCCCAAGTCAGGACTCTTAACACCCACGTACAAAACCTTTGCACTTTCCCCATTAATGGAAGCAACATGATTTGGGAGCAAGTCATTTTTTAAAATAATATCATGAAGCACATTCTTCTCTCTCCTACTCTTCTCTACAGCCAACACATTATCATTATTCATATTCTTAGATGCTGATTGTAATACCATTCTACAGCTTGGTTGCTCCCACTGTTGACAAAGGGTATTTTTAGAAGTTACGGGCCTCCCTCTTACCACAGTCAATCCTCTTTGGTGGAGAGGCCCGTAATGTCTAAAGGATTCCCGCCAGATGTTCACCCCAGTGAACCTCCGGTGGGAATCAGATTAACCACGATTCTGGAGGTGAGGCCGGCTTCACTTCTGGAATCTTTGGGTGATTTCAGACATGACAGGGTGCATATTGGCCCCGTCACGGAATCGCCGTTTGATTCCCCGCCGGAATCAAAATGGCCCATCAACAGACAAGCTGGCTGATTCCGGTGGGGAATCGGGGGAGGGGGCGGGGCTGCGCGGCGCAACGTGCGGCCGCACAGCCCCCCCCACACGCTCCGCAGGCTGCCCGCCCTCTGAGAGATGGGCAGGTGCAGCGGCCAATCCGGCCGCTGCACCCAATTCTGTCCCAGGGTCTGGAGTGGCCCAGAATCGGTGGCAGTAACAGATGTTACCGGCCACTGATTCCTGGCCGTGGTTCAATTAATCACGTTTTCGGAGATGGTGCCCAGACCATCCTCGAAAGAGTGGTTAATTTGCTCACCGCCAGTGGTTCACTGTGGTAAACCTCTGGCGGCGAGCAAGCACACGTTACGCCAACTCAGGGGATTGTCCGTGGTTGACCGTGATCGCGTAACGTCTGAAATTACTCATGGTTAGCGCAACCACGATCCGGGATCGGCAGAAAGTAACATGTGTTACCTTCTGCCGATCATGGATCATGGTCCCGGCCACGATCCGGGATCGGGTACAGCGGCCGGATTGGCCACTGCACCCACCCGTCTCCTGGAGGAGATGGGCGAGTGCACAACCCTGTCCCCTCCCCGATCCCCGAGTGGAATCAGGCCAGCACATCTAAAGGTCGGCGGCCTGATTCCAGAGCAGGATCTGAAATGGATCCCGAGCTGTGGTAAAAGGGAGGCCCATCACATCTAAAGATACCCAAAGATGTTACGAGGGACTCCATGGAAATTTCCATGTCATTTTATGCTAATTAATTCCATAAGACAGCACAAGCCTTTCTTTTGCTCTTTCCCAATAGAAAGTAAACAAGTACCTAGAAGGGCAAAGGGACATCATCTTCCACGAACTTTGCATTTTTACAACTGCTGTGTCCACTGCATTGCATTTCAGTGATATGCAAACTTTCCTCTGTGAATCTTCTGCATACCTGGCACTGGGTAGCAAAGAGAAGGGGAGAGATGATAGTGGTCTTCAAATATCTAAAGGACGGTCATCAGAGGGCAGGATGAGAAATGATGGGCTCAAATTACAAGATAGATTTCAGTTAGATATCAGGAAAAATTTCCTAACAGTGAACAATGAAACACAACAGAACAGTGTGGCAATGAAACAAATTATTACTACTTAATAGGGATGGGCGAACGCGGTTCGGAAGTTCGGGTTTCGGACCGAACTCGGTCTGTTCGGTTGACCGAAACTGAACTTCCGAACCAAACTCGAATTTCAAACCAAACCAAACAACCGAATTTCCGAACTCCGTTCTGTTCGCCCATCCCTAGTGGCAACACACACCAAAAAACCTGGTTTTGAATGGCCGAACTTAATTCGGAAATTCGGAATTCGACCGAACTCAGTGTGTTTGGTCGACCGAACTTAACTTCTGAACTGGACGCGAATTTCAAACCGAGCTGAAATGAACTGAATTTCCGAACTCGAATTTCAAACAACCGAACTGAACCGAATTTCCGAACTCCATTCTCTTCGCCCATCCCTAATTATTAATTATTAATTTTAATCATTGAGTATTGATTATTTATATAGCACAAGCAATGTACCTGGCACTGTACAATCCACAGTCAGAGACAGGTCCCTACCCTTAAGAGACTTTACAATCATTTTCTAGGAAGGTTGTAGGCTCTCTGTCACTAGAGGTTTTTAAAAGAAGGCTGGACAGCCATTTGTCTGGGATGTTGGAAATGTAGCCATCCTGCATCCAACCAGGAGGTTAGACTAGATGATCCTGAGATCTTTTCAAAGGCTGACATTCTATTATTCTACCTCTCTAATCTCTTCTGCTCTTTTCTCTAAACTCTTTGCTCTAGTCTCTAATCCTTTGCTTTTCTGCATACATACATCCTACCCTGCATTTACTTCATTTATCATTTGATTGTTAGTTTCCGCTCATTGTATTTAAAATGTTTTACATGCTAATGGATTCTTTCCTAGCAGCTACTTCCCATATATACACAGGTTCTTCCCACATATACCTGTCCTGCATTTTTGCTCTGTCAGTAGTTTTGATATCTAATATGCTCAAGAAAGGCCTCTGTGTGGACCCAAAAACTTATCATTTTTTTTTCCTCAAGAAAATGTTACGAGAATTGAGAATTGTCACTGAGATCTCAATAACAGATCTCAATAACAGATCGAGATCTCTGTCAATAATTTTTTCTCGAAATGCTATTTACTGCAATTTACCATTTACCATATGCCAAATGCCACTTTGCACTACACATTTGGGAAGTACATGGTAAATCAGTTTGCAGTAAATGGTATAAGGTAAACGATACATTGTAGTAACCAGTATTTTGACCAAGAAATACTGAGAAATGGTATTTTTTTATCATCATTTCTCGACGAAAATGAGTTGAGAACCATGATTCTCAACGATAACTGAGAAAGACTGGAGAACGAATTTCAGTCCTATTCAAAACCTTCTGTCCTCATGCTAATGAAGCCATCTTCTAGCATATATTTCCCCTAGGGGTGGGACTTCACACAAAAAAACGGATACCGGTTTTACCGGATACCAGTTCCCAAAAAACCGGTTTACCAGATTAGAACCAGTATACTGGTACCGGTATTTTTCCATTGATTTCAATGGGGAACTGTCCCCATTGAAATCAATGGGAAAAAAACCAAAAACACTTTCCCTCCCCCGTCCAGGCTGCGCGGGTGGAAGGGGGGACCCCCCACCCCACCCTGCCCAGCCTGAATTAAAAAAAAAAATTGTAGCCGAAGTCCCTGCTAGTGCAGGCTCCAGGCCGCTGCCATGCCGGCGGCAGCGACCCGGAGTGCACCAGCAGGTACTAGGGAGTGGTGTGCTGGTGGTTTAACACCCCCACCCCACCCCAGGGATCACCCTACCCCCCCACCCAGAGATCGCCTACCTTTTGCGCTCCGGGTGGTGGCGGCAGAGGCAGCACGGTGGTCCGGCAGCTTCAGCGCTGACTGGCTTCAGCACTTTACTAGGCCTTCCGGGAAAACCCGGAAGTTCCCCAGAAGGCCTAGTAAAGCACTGAAGCCAGTCAGCGCTGAAACTTCCGGACCGCCGTGCAGCCGCTGCCACCTGGAGCTCAAAAGGTAGGCGATCTCTGGGTGGGCAGGTAGGGTGATCCCTGGGGTGGGGGGTGTTAAACCATCCCCACCCCAGGGATCACCCTAGTACCTGCTGGTGCGGGCTCTGGTTGCTGCCACCGACATGGTGGCGGCCCGGAGCCCGCACTAGCTGGGACTTCGGCTAAAAAAAAATTCTTTAAAAATCCAGGGTGGATGGGGGGTGTCCCCCCTTCCACCCGCGCAGCCTGGACAGTGGAGGGAAAGGGTTTTTTTCCCTTTCTTTCTTTTACATTGTGGCCATTCATTTCAATGGCCGCAATGTAAGCAAATCCGGCACAGGGAACCAGTACCGGTACCCCCAATTACCGGATTAATCCGATACTGCTGGTACAGCAAAATACCGGCAGTATCAGATACCGGGGGAACCGAACTTCCCACCCCTTATTTCCCCCCCACCCCTAAAGTGCATTATGTAACAGAAACGTAGAACCACAACCTATTTTTCTCATGGCACAGTTTGTTTGTTTGTTTGTTTGTTTGTTTGTTTGTTTTCTAAAGTTTTGAAAGGGTTGCCTCAGTTCTTTAAAGTCCAGGGAAGGAAATGGATCCTATTACTGACCAAGCTACAGAAAAAATAACCCCTTTTAAGAGAAACCCATGACTTCGACATTGCCCTAGAGTTCCACTAGAGGCTGACACTTGTGAAATGAATGCAATGCCAAGGAAAAGGCAATGGCCTGTTATCGTGATTTTAGGCAAGACATTAAATTCCGTTGTACATGTGGTAAGAAGAAGAAAGACGCAATCAGTGACCAATGTGTTTCTCTCTCTCCAAGCTTAATTTAAAGCCCATTAAAGTCAATAAGAGCCTTTCTGTCTCTTTCTTTTCAAAGCTTTTCATCTTCACTTGGATGTTTGTTGTTGTGCCCTTGCTTTTCGATCAACAGCATATGCAGATGTAGTGCCCAGAAAGAGGAATGGGAGCCCTTGTATCTACTTGCAAACAAGCCAACCAGGTTGTTAACAATGTTTGCCGAGTGTTCGGCAAAGCAATTGTGGACTTTGTCTCTGGAAATTCATCTCACCCTTCGCTGAGCTAGAAAGAGAGGACCAGAATGGTGGGAGACCGATTTGGAAGCCGTGAGCTTAATATATTATTTAGACTTCCAATTAAACATCTGCATGGTAAATAGTGACAAGGCCAGCCTTCCCCACTGTGCTTTTGTAATCTTTACAATACAGCATGCATTATTAATGGGAGCTTTCTGTTTAACTGCTCTGCTCTGCAGGAAGAGAACCATGCCCTGTTTTACTGAGCTGATATCTGCAGTCTTGGTTTTATTTGTTTAAATGTTTGAAAACAACCAAATAGGATTTATCCTGAGAAGTGTGGGGAACCTGCACATGCCATTTTGGGGTTGCAAATGCTAGCACCTCACAGATTTCACTTCCAACTTTTTTAATGTTTTTGTTGAATACTTAGGATGGAGACAAAAAAAACCTCACCTCCAGTGAATGATCTGCTCATGTGAGTATGTGTGCCCTAAATGATTCTTCACATCTTAGAGTAAGGGCTGCAACACTATAGGTGCTTTTGGACGTATGAGGAGACAGGTTGCTTCCAGAGCTGCTCCAGGTTGAGTCTCCGCATCCGCCTGCTTCCAGCCTTGCCTGGGTTAGCTTCAGATGGACCTGGTGGGTCCCCTGCCCACCCCCATGCACCATAGAGTTGTGGGAAATTGCCCAACACTCTAGGCTGGTGCCTGCAACTCCATAGCGTTGGCCGGTGCAACAGCTGGCTGAAATTTGAGCTGCAGCGTGAGTCTGCCCAGCAGATGGAAAGCACCTCCGCTTTGGGCCAGTGCCCCGGGTTTGGCAGTCCTCTCCACTGGCACAGCCTGCTCTGGTTGCACATCTGGCAGGGGCATCTCTAGACGGATGGGCCAGCCCGGAGGTGAAGTTGGTTGGCGCAGAAGGAACTAGGGCTGACGTCTGTTTCAAATCACCCCATGGGGTAAGGTGAGAGGTAGCTCATCATAATTAACGCTCATAGGTAGAGTAATATAATCTATTAATGCTCATAGTTCTACAGACAGGTACCATGCAGTTGGTAGCAAACCACGTACTCTGCGTTTTCATGTGATCAAGGATTCCATAGGATACAATACTCTATGGTTTTCTTACTGCAAGCCTTACCCTAATGTATGAATATGACCAAGGATGAAGGAATCCACATGAGTTGAACTAAGTTAAGTAGACTTTCCTTTTAAGTTCAACTGCTCCTTTTCCCCCACCATAAATCAATTAAATGTGCTACATTTTAACAGGATAATTCAATTCTCCCCACTCCAGTTTCCTGATATGTCAAAGTTGCTGTCTTGAAAGCCTGACTGTTGAGGACCTGTGTGTTTTCCCCATTGCTGTCAATGACTCTCTGCCTTTTGTGTTAGGAGTCTGCTGAGTGGCAGTTAATACATTTGCTTTTCATCCTGCATGTTATACCTTAATGATTAAAATCCAGACCTCAGTCCTAAGTGAAAAGTGTACTGGATATCTGGGGTTCGGAGGGTTCTCTCCCTCCCACACCTACTCCAACCTAGACCCAGTACACTTTTCACTTAGGACTGGAGGCTGAATTTGAAGCTGTGGTATGCAGGATGAAAAGAAAGTATGGTCGTTTTTACACCACCCCCACGTCCCTGCTGCTCAGTGTTTGGGCGGGTGTGCGGCAGGGGGGCAGTCTGTGTACACAGCCAGCGGTGAGTGGGGGGATGGGTGTGTGGTGGGTGTGCACCTGTGTAAACATGGGTGGTGGGTGTTTGTGCCTGCACGCTCCTGGCGCACACCCACCTCCACCCACCGCACACCCGCCTCCACCCACAGAGACCTCCAGTAAAACGGAGGAGGCTCCATGGGTAGAGGTGTGTGTGTGTCCGTACAGACACACACACACTTTCACCCACTGCACCGAAACACCCACCCGCCCCACCCCCTGTCCGTGTATTAATGGCCTAAGTTAACTGCCCCTTAACAGACTTTAAACACTTAGGGTATTTTCAGATGTTACGAGATCATGTTCAACCACAGTGAATCATGCTCAATACCGCAGCAGGGCCAAAGCACCCTGAACGTCGGTTCGGCGGCCGCCAGATGTTCACCACAGTCAATACCCACATGGGGTCAAAATCAACCATGCTTTCGGAGCGCCCCCCCGGACCATCTCCGAAAGCGTGGTCAAAGAGAATCCCAGCGGGAAACCAAAAAAAGTAACGTCTGGATGGCAAACACAAGCCAGAATCAAAGGAAATAATTTCCAGCCGGGGACAAAGCACGCAGTGTCACTGCCAGGCAACCAGCAACAACACAGGCATTGGAGGGAGATTTAAAGGGCAAACCACAGCAGGGAAATGTGGTGGGATGGAGCGAGGAGGGAGGTGGAGGAGAGTGGTGGGAGAGAGAGCGAGGGAGGAGGAGGCTGTGGCGGTGGTGGAGGAAGCACAGATGGAGGAGAGGGAGGCAGTGGTCGTGCTGTGGATGGAGGAGGTGGAGGGACAACAGCAGCAGCAGCAGCTGGGACAGACCGCCCCAGGGACATCAGCCGGACCTGTCTCTTATACACATCTAGATGTGTATAAGAGACAGGGAAGAGGCGGTGGAGGAGAAGGACCCACAGGGGAGATGGGGGAGAAGGCCTTACCACTGAGGGGGCCAGTGGGGGTTGCAGGAGACCCGGGACTTCATCCGGATCTGGGGGACCCTGGAGTACCAGTTGGAGCTAGCACTCAACCAGTGAAATGAGCATGTCTACGAGGACATAGTGCGGGAAATGGAGGTGGTGGGGCACCACCGGACAGTGGCCCAGTGCTGCTCAAAGACCAAGGAGCTGAAGAGGGGGTACAAGACCATACGGGACAACACCTGTCTCTTATACACATCTAGATGTGTATAAGAGACAGGGAAGAGGCGGTGGAGGAGAAGGACCCACAGGGGAGATGGGGGAGAAGGCCTTACCACTGAGGGGGCCAGTGGGGGTTGCAGGAGACCCGGGACTTCATCCGGATCTGGGGGACCCTGGAGTACCAGTTGGAGCTAGCACTCAACCAGTGAAATGAGCATGTCTACGAGGACATAGTGCGGGAAATGGAGGTGGTGGGGCACCACCGGACAGTGGCCCAGTGCTGCTCAAAGACCAAGGAGCTGAAGAGGGGGTACAAGGCCATAAGGGACAACAATTGGTGGTCCGGACATGGAGACAGGACCACCCCTTTCTATGATGCCCTGGACCTCATACTGCATATGAAGGGCTCAATTGTTGCCCCACACCTCGTGGGGTGCGCCGTGGTCCAGGGCAGGGAATGGGCTGGGTACCCCCTCCACTCGCCTCCCCCCATGAAGGCACATGCTCCAGGGCCCTGGACCCCCAGAAGGAACGCCCTGGGAACTCTGACACCTGCAGACATCCCCCGGACAGCAGTCCAGAGAGCCCCCACCCCCATGTTGGACAAGCGGAGTCCGAGGCTGGCACCCTCATCACCCTCAGCCAGTGGTCCCAGGGGGAGCACACCAAGACAGAGGGGCCAGCCTCAGAGGGATCCGAGAGAGACATAGAGGGTAAGTGAGTGGCCAGGAGGGGAGAGGGCCCAGGGGCCTGGGGTCAGGGGGTGCACAGGCTGGGGGCAGCCCCAGCCCCCCCTGACAAGGCAGAAAGGGGCCCTGGGACCCCACCCAGCCACTCCTACACCAACCACCCCCCTATTCACCCACAGTGCACAGGACACCCCGGCACCAGAGGCAGGTGGGCAAGGAGGCCGGCACTGAGGATCCCAGGCAGCAGGCAGAGGAAACAGGTGAGGCACACGGGCTGGGTGGGGGGACCCCTGGGGGGGCCGAGGAGGGGGACCCAGGACACGCAGAGCTGGTGAGAGGGGCCAGGGCGCCAGGGAGGGGAGGAGGAAAGGGGCCGGGCGACATCCTCGGGGGGCCACGAAGCCCCAGCCCCGTGCCAGGGCCAGGGGCAGGCGCCTGGGGCAGCAAGCGACTCACATTTGCGTACCCTACAGGGCAACCCAAATAGCCACAGTCACCCATACCTGTGCCCCCAGCACAGTGCATGAGGGAGTACCGGGCATGGGTCCACCACCGGAGGGAGGACTAGGCGGAGGACATTGTCCGCACCTTGGCTGAACAGGGGGAGCATATGATAGCGGCCGTGGACCGTATAGAGGCGGCCATTGAGCCCTCCCTGGAGCGGGTGGAGGTGCGGGACATGAGGCTCCTGGCAGAGGTGCACCTGGAGCAGAGGCAGGAGCACAGCAGGCAGGTGGAAGCGCTCGGGCGGCTGGAGCAGGCCATCACAGGAATGGTGTGGGAGCACTCGGCCAAAATGGATAGGTCCCACAATATCGGGACCTCCCTGCTCCTGCGCGCAGGCACCATGTGTGCATATGTGATAGCAGCCACCCCGCTAGGCACCCTGCCTTCCCAGGACCCCATTCCAGGCCCCTCGGCACCCCCACCCACTCCCCAACTGCCCCAGCGGCCTCCACGCCCGCAGGGGCCGCACATCCACCTCCCGGTCTCCCCAGCCCTCTGGAGGGTCCAGCCACTCAGGGGGCCCCCCAGGTCCCAGGCCCTCCCTCCCCCCAACCAACAGCCACCCTGCCGGCACGCGAGGCATCCCAGGACACTGATGGGGACACGGACAGTGTGGGGAAGGCGAACTCCCAGAGCTCCATGGCAATCACTGTGCGCTCGAGGGGGCATCCCCAGAAATGTGGGGGATGGGGGGAAGGGGGAGGGTGGTCTAAGGAGGGGCACTATGGGGGGGTGGGGGTCAGAGGGGATGGAGGGGGTGGGGTCAGGTGCACCTGTACATAGGGGGTGAAATAAATGCTTTGGCAACTGTATTGCTTCCTGTGACTGTTTCTGGCCAACAGGGGTTAGGGGGGTTGGGGTCACAGCCTGTGTAGGGGCTGGCCCTGGGATCCCCCAGGGCCACCATGGGGGTGGGCCAGGTGGTGATCGCCCTCACGCCTTGACCTCCCGACTGATATGCCTCACCAGGGTGACACGGATGCGCTTGGCATAACGGTACTCCCTTGGGTTGTCTGCGTTCATGTACAGTGACACAGGTCCGGGGGGGTGGATGGGCTCAGGGTATTCCAGGGCTTCCCCCTTGGTCTCACACACATTGTGCAGCACACAGCAGGCACCGATCACCAGGGCCAAGGTCTCCACAGTGTAGTCCAGCTGCCCAGCGAGGTTCCTCCAGCGCTGCCTGAGGGCCCCGAAGGCCTGCTCCACCACGGCCCTTCTGGAATTGTACAGCACCTCCACAGGGTTGCAGGTGACCGGGTACACCTTCATTAGCCACCGGGTGAGGGGATAGGCCGGGTCACCCAGGATACAGGGGGGCATCAGTACCCCCTCGATCCAGGTCATCCCCATGTCGGCAAAGTCCCCCCGGAACATCTGGACATAGAAGGGGGAGATGGTCATGATCTGGGCATCGTGACTGCGGCCGGAGTTGCCCATGAAGATGTTGATGAACCTCCGCCGGTGATCCACAACCACCTGCAGTGAATGATACCTATGCCTGTTGACATACTCTGCAGCCTCCCCTGAGGAGGGGTGGAGTATCTCAATTTGGGTGCCGTCCATGGCGCCCATGCAGTTGGGGAAGCCTCCGGCCGTGAAGCCGGCCATCACGGCCCCCTGGTCCACTAGCTGGATCAGTCTGTCCAGGAGCACGCCCTCCACAGCCTCACAGACATCCCGGAGGATACAGGCAACGGTGCTCAGGCCAACGCCGAAGTGCTTGGAGATGGACCGGCAGGAGTCGGGTGTTGCCAGGGCCCAGACCCCAATGGCCACCCACTGGACCATGGGGATGGGGGTCCGCATGGGGGTATGCTGCTGCTCCAGCCAGGACTGAGGAGCTTAGCAAGCCTCAGCAAGGTGAGCTTGTCCATCCTAAAGTGGGCGCTCCAGGCTGCCTCGTCCCACTGGGCCAGCGCCCTGGACCACCACCCCTGTGCCCGCTCTGTGACCCATATCTGCCGGGCAATGGGCATAGCGAGCAGGGAGGCCCGGCGCGAGGTCTCCCTTCCCCATTGGAGGCACCCGGCCACCTCGTGGATCCCCGCTGCCCTGCTCCAGCCCCGGCTCACGACCTGCTGGTCAGCCCTGGCCACCCTCTGAGCCCTGAGCTGGGCCAGAGCGCACCTGTGGTTATGGTGGGCCCTGCAGGACCATGCAGTGCTCCAGGCCATGGAAACCCGCAGGCGGGCGGTGCGCCCAGGTGCACCTCTGTGGTAAGGATGCACAGCTGATTGGTGTAGGCGCGATACCACTTGGCTGAGAGTGCAAGGTGCATCCAGTAGGTGGCTGCCCTGTCCTGCTCATGGTGTTGGCAGCCCCAGGGGTTGGGGGTAGGATATGGCGGCCCGCTAATGACCTGAGTCAGCCGGTGTCCCGCCCCCGGCTGGCTGGGCCTCCCACAGCAGGGTGGGTGGCCCTGGGTGCACTGTTGGGTGCACCTGCTGTCTGTGCATGGGGCCTGGCACACGGATGGGTTTGCATGGTGTGTGTTCCTGTTGCAGCTGCAGGCCTTCCACCAACACTCCCCACCTCTCCCTGCTTGCAACACTGTGTCCTTGCTGGCCTGATTAGTGTGTTAGTGGTCCTGTCTGGGTGCTTGTTTCCTGAAGCTGTGCTGGGTCCTCACTCTATTGCTATACATTGTTGTGGTCCTTGGGAGCCCCCCCCCCCGGCCCTGCGAGGAATGTGTGCCCCCCTGTCCATGGTGTTATTCTCCCTGTCTGGCCGGACCATGGCTGGTTGTGCGTCCACCGGGCTCCCGCTTCCCAGCCCCCATGGGGCCCCCCTTAGCTGGACCTTCCACGAGACCATGGCCCTGTGTGACCTGTGGCATAGCCCGGCCGTCCAGCTGCTCCTGGGCTGCCCGGACAGTCAGTCGGGTGCTTATGCGAGCCTGAACTCCGGGCTTCACTACTTCGGCTATGAGGCGAGCGCCCGGGATTGCCGGCTGCATGCGGAGACGCTGGGGCTGGTTCCCTTCCCCGATGGGCGCATCCCGGAGATGAGGTGCTCTCATGTGGCCTGGTCCATGGTTGAGACTGTGTCTGCCCTGTCTGTGTGCAGCTTGGCCGCCTACACGATCTACCTTGCGGAGGGGGGCCCTGCCTTGACCATGTCCTACTTCGGCTGTGTTCACGGGGCCCATGGGTAACAGTGCTCTCGTGGGGCAGTGTATCACCAGTTGTTGGAGCTGGGTAGCTTCATGGCCCCCTGCTGCTGACTTCTGCATGTCTGAGCCTACCACGGCGGAGCTGTTGGCGCTGTCGGGTGTGTGGTCCCGTTTGGATGTGCAGTTGGGGCTGTCCATGCAAGATCCTTTCAAGGCCTACTACCTGATCACCCACCACATGTCCTTGTTGGGGAACCACCGGGGCATGATCCATTGGCCCCACTTGGTTTACCGGGCAGGGCACCCAGCCCTTGGGCCCATCGTGGCCCCCAGCAGCTGGCTGTGAGTCCCGGTGTGCCTCCTTCCCCCCGGTTCCCTGCCCCCGTGTGGGCTCCCTCCCCACCCGGGGGCCGTGTACCGCTGCCAGCTCCCCCACTGATGCCTGGGTCCAGCTCTCTGCACGGCCTTCCCGACNGCCTCCTTCCCCCCGGTTCCCTGCCCCCGTGTGGGCTCCCTCCCCACCCGGGGGCCGTGTACCGCTGCCAGCTCCCCCACTGATGTCACTGCTGTGCTGCCTGCTTCTTGGGGTGCTGCTGCTCCTGCCTGTGACTCTGGGCCCCCTCCAGGTCCCCCCCTGTCTGTGTCTGCACACGCTGTTCCCCTCCATGGTTGCCTTCCCTGGGACCTGGGTCCAGCTCTCTGCACGGCCTTCCCGACTTGCCTGGGTCAAGCTGCCTGTCCTCACCCACCAGCGCTCCATCCTGCGGCCCCAGCCCCACCCCCTTGGGTGCCTGTGTGACCTTGGGGTTCTGGGGCCCCCGGACTGCCCCTCCCGGCTTCCTCCAGGGGGGTCTGTGTCTTTGAACCTGCTGAGCTGCACCAACTCTCCTGCCTGCCCTCCATTACCCCCTTGCCGGCATGTGGGGTCCGAGTGTGCCTCCTGGACCATTCCTGGGCTGCTCCCTGTGCCATGTGGGCTCCCGCTATGCCTTGGGCCCGAGCTTCTGGGGCCTCCCATTCCAGGACTGCCTGTGTTGCTGTGAGGGCACCCATGCAGACAGTTCTGCTGTGGGGGTTGTGCTTGCCGTTGCCTGTGTCCAGCTGTGCCCCTGTTCCATTTCCCCCCCTCCCCTGTTCTGCACCCCCCCATGCCCGGTGTGCCTTGTGTGTTGTCCGGCTGCCTGTGTCCCCCCTTCCCTTCCTTTCCCTTCTGGGTGTGTGTGTGCACCCGGGCATGTGTTTGTGCTGTGTGTCCCACTGTGCCCCCATTGTTTGTGTGCCTGTTGTCTGTGGTACTTGGCTGGCTCTTCTCCCTCTTCCCCCTCCTTTCTCATTTCCCTTGTATGGGCGTTCCCTCAGGTGGCCATGTCTGTGTCCCACCCCTGCCCGGTGCCTTGTGGGTGTGTTGACCACGACCGGGTATTGACGGCACGTCTGTTGTGGTGCCCCATTCCGTGATCTGTTGGCCCAATTCCCTGCCATGGTCCCGGTCCCGTAATGTCTGTTTGGGGCTTCTTTTGACCACGGGCGGTGGTTGTTCGGTTCACCACTGCATGGAATCCACTGTGGTGTATCGGGGCTGCGTAATGTCTGATATCACCCTTAATAAGGTGGGAGTGTGGAAGTGTGGTGGGGAAGGGCGATTCTGCTTTCAGTTGCTCAGCACCCACCCAAATCTCTGCAAGACCACAGTACCTCTGTCAAGTTTGGTGTCTTGTAACCGAATAACAAAAATGAAAATCACTGTGCTAATTTCTATGGGCTTGTGTGTTGTGGGCTTTAGGAATAATTCTTAGCTTCTCTTTTAATGTTGTTTGCTTGTTTTAAATATTGGCCCTCATACAGTACCCAAGCCTGGACCATTTCTTTAAGGTCTGCTTAAAAGGAAGCCCTGATAAGTTGAACTTTTTGATAGCTCCACAGATTAGCCCAGAGTGATGGGAATGTATAGCTCAGCACATATGTAACAGCATATGGAGTCTTTCCTCCAGTTCAGATCCAGCCTATGTCATTCATGGCCAGGAACAACCACAAGCAATGACATTCAAACCACACTCTGCTCTTCCCCGCCCATGTCCCCTTATGATTTCAAGAGCACTCCATTTTTATGAATCCTTTGTACTAGTAGAGCACAGTCAACGGTCTGGCTAAAAAATGTGAAGGGTTCACAATAGGTTACTACATGACATTCTTCCCCCCCGCCCCATAATAATAATTAAAGTGGCCTCCTCAGTCAGGAACCCCGCCCCCCTTAAGAATACTCTGCTCTCTTATGCACTTCCATACGCGCACAACCCTCCCAACATTCAAAGTGCACAAAGAGGGACAGAAGTTCTCCCGCTTATTTTATTATTTTATTTAGAAAATAACACGTATCATAACACTTCAAGTAAAACCAGATGTGCGGGCACTACGGTGGTGGCTCCCTGGCCTGGCCCAGTCCAGCCCAGCCCAGGTTAGGAAACCCCAGTCTACATGACCCAGTCTGGGTAAGGGCACAAAACTAACATGCCCGCGGAAGGAGAGCCATCCTTCTGCCTGCACAGCCTGGGTAGGGTGGGGGGCACAACAAAGAGGTGAGTGGCCAGCCCCACCCGCGTTCTGCTCTCAGGCCCCCACCATGACAGACAGCCATGGTGGCCAATGACAGGCAGCCCTGGCAGCCAGCCATGGAGGCTCCCAACCCAGAACACGTTTGACGAGGGCGCACAGACGTGCTACCCTGAGTTTGGTCCACATAGGCAGCCCATAGCCTGGGCTGTCTTTGGAGACTTTTCAAGGACACAGCCTGGGCTAGCCTAGCTGCCTACCCACCCCACGGCAGAAACAGGACAACATCTGTTTCTGTGCCATAGTGCCACAACAGACATGCCAGTGACTCCTGGTCCACAGTGGGCCAAAGCAGACCTAAGCAGTCCACCGTCGCATCTGTTTTTACCCTTAGTTTCTTGCCATTCCCTCATCTCCCCATTGTCCTCTCAAGTACTTTACCTGGGAAGCAACCAGGAAAGAGATTCCTGATGCATGAGTAGTATTTTTGTCTCTCTCTCCTGAAAGAGGAGCAGTGGGATTTAACACTGAAAGAAGGACTGTCCCTCCAAAATAGGGACTGTTGGGAGATATGAGATGATGTGGGCCAGGATACCAGAGTTACAACTCTATGTATGGACCAGGAAATATTGCAACCTCTCAAATAATGTTGTACTAAAACTTTTAGTTAAATCCTAACCAATAACCTGTAATCTGTTTTGCAATGCATTTTATGGGTACTTGCATGGAAACGCTACAAAAGAAAAAGTACTCTGGAATAAATCTTGGCTTGAACTTTGGAAAAGCTCAGGGTATTGTATTGCAAAACTCAGGGTATTGTATCACACTATAATATAACCTTGGGCAAGCATGGGCCTAGCTTGAAATCAGCCATTCACTTCAATGGAGGCAGAGTCAGTCCAACGCTGAGCACATTTTAAATCCGACCCTGAAGGTTTCAGGCTGCTTGATAAAAGCAAGTGTTGATCAGAGATGGGGATGAGGCATTTGGAAAAGAGATCTGTGAAATGCTTGATCCTCCTTAATCTAACCCTTGTTCAATGATCACATGTTCCTTCTGCTATGGACCTGATCCAAGGCCAGATGCACAGCAGCTGCAAAAGGCTTCTTTTTGTTGTCGGTGGTGTTTTTGTTGTTTTGTTTTAAGTTTTCCTGTTCTAATTCTCTGTGATGTGAGTTTGTAATGGGAAGGCTCCATGATAATGAAGACTGTGTCTAGAAGATTTATAATGCATGCCTTTTAATTAGTTCTGCTGCTCTAATTGATTAACATTTTGCTGCGTGGTGCTATTACAAAGAATCAACAATGTAACACTTTGGGCAGCGTGTCCCTGCAGGGGGAAAAAAAGGGAAAAAGAGACTGAAAGTGAACATAGCTGTTGTATAACATCTATACAGGCAAGGCAGACCTGAGCATTAAGTGTCTGCTGGGAGCAGCATTCAGGAGCCTGGATACAAGAAACAACAAGAAAATACAAAGTGAAGGGACAAAAGGCCCAGAGAAGACTGAATAGGGGAAACCTTGTACATGCAGCAAATCCAGAAAAGAGATTTGGGTAGATACCCAACAGTTATTTATTTATTTTATTTATTTTAAGAATTTTATACCCAGCTCCTCCTGCCACAGGCAGCCCGGGGCGGCTAACAACATTAATATAAATATAAATATAAACTATCATAAAACAAATTAAAACATCATACAATAATAATAATAATAATAGTAAAAAAGGAACAAAACCCCACCTGAACCCTCACCAATCTCCCCACCCCCTACCCCTCTCCCTCACCAAATGCCTAACAGAACAGCCAGGTCTTACAGTTCCTACAAAAGACTGGGAGGTCCGTGGCCAGATGGGCATGACGCTGCCACCGAGAATGCCCTATTCTCCGTGACCCCCCCGAAAACCCTGGGGACCTCCAGCACAGCGCCCCCGGACAACCGCAGGGGCCGGTCTAGAACCCGGGGAGTGAGGCGATCTCACAGTTAATACAACTAAGCCTGGAAAGCGAAAAGAGGGAAGGGAGGAGACTGGTAGAGAGATCCTGGCAAGTGGCAAAGGACTGAAGGAGAAGAATTTGTAAAGAAGAAGCCATTAGAAAAGGAGGGAAATAGAAACTCCAGCATGGAAGAAGTGTAGCATGGGAGTATGCTTCATTATAATAATTTGTGCTGAAATAAATATTCAAATATTATAGATTCACAAACTGCACATTTGTTTTCGAACTAAATGCCCAAATTCAGATCAATTCCAAATATTTGTACTTAGCTGCTTTGTTATTGGGTTATTCATTAAGTTGTTACTTCATTAGAGTCAGGGATGTTCTGGGTTGGGGTTGGACTTTCAGGATAGGAACAGGATTAGGTTGAAAACAGGATCAAGGCTGGGCAAGGTAATGGCTGAGTAAAAGCAGGCAAGTCCAAGAACACACTAGGGTATGCATGCAGTCAGGATCAGACCAAAGTGTCAAAGCCAGGCATTCATTTGATTGGGCAACGGAATCATGTAGCATTTCGGAACACTGGATCCTGCTGGGAAGCCAAGAAATCAAGTACTAGGAGGAAGGAGAAGAGCTGGAGCAGGTAGCAAGGCTGGAAGGCAGGCAAGACTTGAGAGAGGGGAGAGAAGAGACGTGAAGGTAGAAGCGCAGGGCAGACGCAGACACACAAGTCAGACAGACCTTGATCTTCCCACGTTCCGCTTCCTTCTGGGTGGACTTAAATCCTGAAGGCAGCCACTCAAGGAAACTAGAGGCATAGCTTGGGCTACTGCCAGAGGACCTCAAAGACATTTCATGTCAGGGAGGGATTAAGGCCCTGCAGTGGTGGTGTGGAGCCCATACCTCCGCCCAGGAAATTCTGTGGATGCTGACTGAAGGCCTGCAGTTCTTTAGAGCTAATTTATTCTGTGACTTTGTTCATTTGGCTGTGTTTCTAGCACTCATCCATAGAGCTTTTATTATGATCCCTCCTTCAATCCAGAATTATCCCATGTAGTATGTGACATGAGCTACCCAATCAACAACAATCAGAAATTCAAAAGAAATGCTCCTGAATATACAAATTACAGATCCTGAACACATGAAATAATGTAAAGGTTTCTTATTATTTGAAATGAGAGTATGAAAAGACAGGCCCTACATTTTGCTTCTGGAATTTAATAATAATAAATTCTCAGTGAGTCCACTGAATATGGAATGGTTATTTCTTGGTCCTGGCTCAGTGAACTATTTTGACTAGCTAATTTTCCAAATAGGGAGGGGTTAACTGACCATTGTTAAGCACAGTAGATGCCCTCGGATTAATGCCCAAATGAATACCTGCAGCAAATATATTGATCAATTTTACACAATTCGAAACCTATCTGCCAAAATGCATAATGACAGCTATTCAGGCCCATCTTCACCAGACAGCCATTTTGATTTCTTGGGGTCATTTTTTGTTGTTGTTGTTTTCCGGTTATTTGGTTGTCTGAATAGTCAGATATTTGGTTATTTGGTTGTTCACTTACTTCATTTCAGCTATTTGCACGTGCACCAAACAACCAAATATCCAGACATCTGAATAACCAAATAATCTAACTGAACATCAGATAGCAGAATAACTGCTTTATATTTTGTATTTATGATTAATTTTTGTTTTTATATATATGTGAGCTGCCCCGAGTCACCTTGTGCAAGAGGGACAGGGTAAAAGTGTAAGAAAATAAATAAATAAATATTAATATCCAGACAACCAAATAACTGAACAGCCAAAAACATAATTTAAAAATTGATGTGCAAATGTCTGTGTTGGTTGCAAAATGCGAATATCGTTCAGATATTCAAAGGGCTATCCAAAAATGTAAATAAATACACATACAAAACCCACTTTATTTCAGCACTACCTCACTTCAACAATGAGTGAAAACAAACGTGCTACCAATGAGGGGTGGGGGGCACTGGCCCAGGGAGGGCTGTAGCAGACGCCACTCCCCGGGTAGGTGGGCAGCATGGCACAGATGTGCCTGCGACCTCTGGTGGACAGAGAGCTGTCCTACCACCCTCTTCCCCCAGGTAGGGCGGGGGAACCCATCAAATGTGCAACTCCACCCCCACCTCACTCCCAGTGCCCTGCCATGATGGACAGCCATGGCAACCAGCCTTGGGGATAAGCAGGGCCAATCAGAGATTCGGGCCCATGTTGGTCTATGTGGGCAGTCCTGGGCCCAAGATGATTCTCCAAGGTTTTCCAGAGGATGCAACCCAGGCCAGTCACCTAACCACCCCAGAGCAGTCCCAGCACAACATCTGGTGGCATGGGAACAGATGAGTGGGTGTGTCCCAGGCCCATGCAGGCCACAGTGGGTCAATGTGGCCCACCGTGTTGTTTGTTTTTACCCAATGTGGAGAAAAATGTAGTAAGACATTAAGCCCAAGTTTAGTACAGAGGCAAAACAGGCAGCCAAATGGCCAAAGTCCTGGTAACGTTTCGGTTGGTAATTAGGCATGGGACCTTTCAATCTTCCAGCTCAGCCTGGCCATAAAAAGGAAGAAGAAAGTGGAGTGCTTGTGTCTTCTCTTGGAGAATCCTCTCAAGGTCCTGTTGCTGCAAAGTATGAGGTGTCTATTTGGGAGAAAAGAGCTGTGTGGGATGGGGAATACGGTGTGCAGAAGGGAGAGTAGAGCTGTGTGAAGGAAGACTTTGTGGGGTTAAGGGATTTATTTGGGCACAGGGCTGCGTGTGAGGGAGTCTGGGGAGTGGGGTTTACTTGGGGCTGAGATCTGTGGAGGAAAGGGTTGGTGGGGTTGGCGTCTGTGTGAGAGGGGGTTGGTTTGGGGAGCAAGTCTGTTGCTGGGGATGTGATGTAGGGTTTGTAGGAGTACAGGACTGGAGTTTGGGGAAAGAAATTATGGGCTGTGCTTGGGGGTGTGACTGGGTCTGTTGTGAGAGAGAATATGGGGCTGTGCTTGGGGGCATGGTTTGGTTTGAGGGAGAGGGGAAGAGTACTCTCTGAGTTGGGGAATGGTGGTTATTTGGCAGAAATGCAGCACTGCTTGGGCCTGGGGGGTCTGTGTGGCGAGGAGGTAGTGGGTTGTGCTTGAGGTCTGAGGCCTCAAACAGTGAAACATAGTAGTCTTCAAATACCCAAAAGGCTGTCACACAGACGATGTCAAAGACTTGTTCTCTGTTTTCCCTGAGGGCAGGACTAGAACCATTGGATTCAAATTACAAGAAAGCAGATTTCGGTTAAACATTAGGAAGTACTACCTAATGGTAAGAGCTGTTCGACAATAGAACAAATTACCTAGGGAGATGGCGGGCTCTCCTTCACACTGGAGGTTTTCAATCGGAGGTTGGACAGCCATCTGTCGGGGATGCTGTAGCTGGGGATTTCCTGCACTGAACAGGGGGTGGACTAGATGACCTCTGAGAACCATTCCAACTGTAGGATTCCATGATTCTATGAAATATGAAAGACCAGGGAAAGGTCAATATTGGGGGTTGGAAACAAAAGCCAGAAAAACCCTGGATGGTTTACTTGGTTTCCTGCCCTCCCTCCCCCCCCCCCCCCTTGCACTGGTCATCATATAGGTTAGATCACAAGAACTCCTGTTTTATATATTTCAGGTGTAGAGAGGCACAGTGATTGGGTTCAGTTCCCTGCTCTAATGAGCTCTGGGGAGGGGGGGGGCGTGGCTTCTGGAAAGTCATTTTTGACAAATTAGGACTGGCACTATGTGACGGCCTTCTATACCTGGAGATTTATTTATTTTTTATCCATCATGTATAAACTGTATCCACATTACTTCTTCCAGCAGTGTGCCTTCAAAATGTATCAGCCCCTTTCAAGTTCCCATTCCCATTTGCAGTCTGTGCCTAGCTCCCCCAGTCCAAACCGCCCATCTCAAATTCATTCCATTCCCTCGGGTGGCCTGAGCCTTCTTTCCTGCAGCTATTTGCATTTTTATCATCCATGTTGTGGCTGTGCATTGTACTTCAAAATGTGTGCTTCATATATTTAGAAAACGCATTAATATTCAGAGCCCTTGTACTGTACAACCACCTTATTAAATAATGAGCACACTGCATGCACAACTCCCACACAGTCTCCTGCATTTGTTAGAGCCAGTCATGGCATGCATTAGTAAATTTAATAAAATTGTTATTACATATTCACTGTGTATGCCTTTGAAGCCCCTTCATGTTGTGCCGTGAATGCAGGATTAGGATGGGGAACATGGATCAGTAACTCTACAAGGCCTTACTTTGGGGCTTTATGACACCAGTGACAGTAAAAAAAACTTCGCTGTTTATATTAGGTCTCCAGTCAGCATGAAACTAGATTGCATGAGAGATGAATGCAGCATGGCTCTTCAACAGTACGCAGGGACTGAGTTTAATTATAATAATACTTTGCATTTACATAACACCTAAACAGCACTGTGCAAGCATTATTTAAATTGGTGGCTCCCACTGGACCAACGGACCACTGTCAACACTCAAAATTTCTCACAAGTCTCTCTTCTGAGATTATTAATATTTATCATTCCACAGTACTTTCAGTGTTCAGAGTGTTTTACAATCCTCTTCTTGCCCATCCTCTCATTATTATTCCTGTTTTACATGTAGGGAACTGAGACTGAGAGAGAGTGACTTGTTCAAACCCACCCTACAAGTTCCAGGCCAAGCCAGAATTTGCAACCTGGTGTCCTAGAAACCTGGTCTCCCAGGTCCAAGTCCATCATTTTATCCCCTGGCTCTTTCTTAGTTCACTTTTAGACGAGCGGTGGGAACTAGCTCTTTGAAAAATGCGCTTTGAGAAAAGTCACCAAGGAAGGGGGGGGGGCAGTTAGACGAGACAGAAGTCGCCGGCTCCCATCAGAATTGCCACTCGCGCTTTTTAAAACTGTATTTGAAAGACCTTGATATGGGATGCATCCATTAGAACTCGCTTCAACTCTCAAGGGCATCTTAAACCCCCAATACGGGTGCGGGCTGGGGTCCCGCAGGGTTGTGTGATAGCGCCGACCCTATTTAATATCTATATTAATGGGATTGCAGCACTCATGGCCAAGCAGAGATTTTTTCCCCCCAAGGTGGCCACAAGAGCAGTGGGGGCGCTTTTGTATGCGGATGATGTGGTCTTGTTGTCACAAACCCGTATCAGTTTGATCAGGCAGATGGAGGCCATCAGGGTGTTTTGCAGGTTAAATAAATTGGCCATCAATTCCTCCAAATCAAAGGTAATGGTCTTTTCAACCAAACGGCATCAGTATACATGGCGCCTAGAAGGGCAGGTAATCGAACAGGTGAATAGCTTCAAATATCTGGGACTGGTTTTCCATAAGGCAGGCCGGTGGGGGGAGCATATACGACAAGCGGAAGCCGGGCCAAAAAAAACTGCCCAGAATATCTTTCCGTTTTTCGTTAAGCTGGGAAGGCAGGCAATGAAACCAGCATTAAGGACTTTCAACAGGAAAGTGAGGGCCCAAAATTTGTATGGAGCTGAAATTTGGGCCCCAGATTGTTCTAAAAACTAAATAGCACCCAGGCCAGGTTTTTACAGGCACTCCTGGCCAACCCAAGAGGTACCCCATTTGCTGCCCTTAGAATTGAACTGGGACAGCATAGTTGGTATACTGATGTAGTACTAAGAGCACTTAAATTCTGGTGCAAGATGTGGCTGGGACAGTGTCCAGCCCTCCTGCAAAATATCAGGGAAGACTCGTTTGTGAGCCCCTGGCAAGCTTGGGTGGGAAAGTATCTGGCCCAAATAGGGCTTCCAGTGGCCTACTTCGAGGGCAAATCCCAGGCGGTGGCCTGGAAAGAAATTAGCCTTAGGGTAACTGATATAGAAAGACAAAATGAGGTGGCTATGGTTGCCCACTCTCCCCACATGCGATCATACTGCTTATGGATGCCGGAGGGTGAGTCTGCGGCACCCTATCTAGAAGTACAACAATCCATCAGGGGGAAGCAATTGACCTTTAGGGCACGGGTCAATGCGTTACCCACACGAGTTTACGAGGGGCGGTTAGAGGGAATCCCCTTTTCTGACAGATTGTGTCCATTTGACAATCAAACCGTGGAGACAGTGGGCCATGTTGTGATTTCTTGTCACCTCTACGATGCACCCAGGGGGAAGTATTTGGCTGATACCCTGGATAAATTAGTAGGGTGGTCCGAGGCTGCTAGCCTGGAGTATTTGCTAAGGAGTCCGAACCCCCAGGTTATTAGGAACTTGGGTTGTTTTCTGTGCCAGGCCATGTTGGCTCGGAAAAAGTTCCTTACTTTCCAACCTATTTCCGATTCTATGGATCTCTTGGCCTAGTTTAGCCGGGGGGCACCTGTTGGTAGGATGTCTATCTGTTGTGTATAAGAAGAGAAGGAATCTCCCGCTGTACAGTTTTGTTTTGTCTGTTTAAATGTTTTACTGTGTCTGGGGCTCAAACCAGCAATAACTAAGTTACGCTAATAAAAATGTATATATATATATGTGCTAGTTCTCGCCGCTCGTCTAAAAGCAGTCTAAGTGTGACCCAGTGCATGCTTATTGCAGGCTCGCTGTAGCTGCACAAAGTGGTCAGCTTCAGTTCCCTCTGGTACTGTAACCATCAAAGCAGGGGAAAGGGAATGATGATAATTCCCCTCCTCCAGTCCCACTGTGAGGGGGAGGGCCCTTGTCCCTATATACATCTTCAGGAGAGAGGCACCATGGGTGACTGGGTCAGTCTCCCAAGGGCTTTTTTCTCTGGGGAGGCAAGGGTGAAGGGAGGCAGAGCTTAATTCAAAGGATCGGGCTGTTGCCCTGTCTGGGGATATTGGTCAGGGAGAGAACACAATGGGTGCTTACAAACATGGCACTGGCCCAGTAGAGCCTGCTTTGGCCTGGCTGTGCATCATGGCAGTATGTTTTTCTCTGGGTCCACCAGATGTAGGCCCAGTACAAACCCCAGCAGGGGTAGCGAACGAAGTGGGCCCACAGTCCAGGCGCGACTGCTGCTCAGCTGGGCCAGAGTGGGTGGAACTGGGCAGGAATGTCTGTTCTCAGCCCCGTGCTGGTGGTCTCCATGGCAGCCAGCCAGCCTGTTATTGGAAGCCATGGCTGCCTGTCATGGAGGGGGCAGGGTGCTGGTCACAGCATGGTGGGTAGAGCCAGCCAGCCACATAGCACTCCCCATCCCCCTCCCTTGCCAGAGCAGGCTGCAGGGATGTCTGTTCCCACCATTGGCACAGCCCTCCCCACCCCTGTGCTGGATGATGGCAGTGCTGTCACATATGCATACAATTATGCATCTTTTCCCACCTGCCTTATAATGCAGAGTTCACGGGAGAGGGACAAACACTGGGCAAACTCAGGCACCTACTCATCTTCCTCAAGACCCCAACATAGGGGAGTCCTGACAGTTGGAGATGGTATACTTAGTGCAGTGGAGTCTGCTCCTGAAAGATGAAGGCACTGAAATGCTAAGGGGTTTTTCTGTGTACTGTTTTTTTGTACCCAGACTGAATAAAGAGTTGCGGTCATTGTTACCGAATTTATTGTGTGTCTGCTGCCTCTTTCTGCACCATGTGCTGGCCTTGGGGGGAGGGATCATAGCCTGCTTTCGTGTAGTTGTAGACATTTCCACAGACTGGATGAAGTCTTCCTGCCACAGGTTTGCAGACCACCAGTGGTCCAAAGTTTGATCACTTCTGATTTAACTGAAACGTGTAAAATAACTTACAAATGAGCCCAACCTCCAGAAACAATTTGGCAGTTAAAAAGCCCTACCTAGATTTACACCAGCATCTGGCTAATGGCTTTTTGTACTTTGAGCTGGCCGAACTAAATTCTCAGATCCAAATACCCTCCAATGGCATTTGACATCCACCTTAGACTGTGGCTTGAGCCCAACTCTAGCACAAACAGCATAGGGATTTCTCTGGATGGACTTATGCTTTTTTTTCTGGAAATCATCTTGGTTATCTGGACTGTGGATTTCTATTAAGAGTGACTTTAAACAAAAATAAAAAATAGAAGAATTGTTGACTGACCGTTCATCCACTCTTTCTGGTTTGCACCACAGAGTACTTATCTGGCTGCAAGAGTCACTGTTTCTCCTGGCAAATCTGAGTGAACTGAAATCCACACAAGACAGCCCGGCTTCTACCCCAAAGAAGCCCGCAAAGGGGCGGGGGGGATGAAGGATGAGAACTTTTCTGTGTTTATTTCAATTGAAACATTTATGAAATTCATCCATCATTGGTTTCTCTGCTGGGTTATGCATGGCAATATCCTATTTCAATTTGCAGAGCAGACTGCACATATGGCCTTTTGCATCTTTATTAGTAGAGGACAATACCTCTGGCTTTTTCAAGGCATGAATGTTTATCCTAAGCTTCAGTACCAATCTTATAGATCACTGAACTTGGAAACTTGCTTTTGGTGCCTGGGTCTGAGTGCCTCACCACACTCAATTAATCTCCATCTCATATATAATCAGTTAGTTTCTAGGTAGAATGTGGCTTGTTTAAAATTTAAACTTTAAATATAAATTTTACTTGAAACTAGCCTTTCAAAAATACTCCATATGTTTACGACCTGTGGGGTCTTTCAGCAAACCTCTTTTACAAAGGCTGAATATCTTTGAATGCCATCTGCTGGTCCATTATCTATTAACTTATACAAGCTGAAAGCCCTCCTCTTAATTTTGGAAGGAGTCAGGGTCTGGGAGAGGAGAGTGGGTCTCTGCCATTTCAGGTCTCTTCCACTTAATGCTCCTCCCCTTGTTCCCTGTCTCTGCACTGTAGTAAAAGGCTACCTTCCCCATCTGGAGAGAGCAAGATCTGGGAGGAAGGGTAAAAAAAAAATGTGGAGGTGTTGCGGCAGTTCTCCAGCCCATTCCAGAGTAGAAAGCCATGGCTGCCACTCTCCGGGTTAGTGAGTGGCACTGACAAACGTTCCTGCCATGGGAGAGCCATCCTGGCTGCCACCCCCAAGCCCCGGGTAGAGGAGACCTCAACAAACATGCAGCTGTGTGGCCCCGCCCCACTCCCAGCACCCCGACAGCCATGGTGATCAGCCATGACACATGGCCATGGTGGGGATGGCGGGGCCAAACAGATGCGTTGGTCCACATGGGGGGCCCTTGGCCTGGGATTGAGTCCATGGCACATCCCAGATCAGCCGCTTACCAACATCTGGCAGTGGGCAACACATATGCGGGTCAGTCCCCGGCCCAAGCAGGCCACTGTTTTTACCTAGATGCCAACTTGCCTGTCTAGTCTTATCCAGGCATGCTAAGACTACCACATTGCTTGGGAGACAGTAGTGAATTTAGACGAGACAAGGAGAATAATGAAATCACTCCTCTCCACCATTAGAACCCTCAATCACCTGATAGCAGCAGCTTGGTAAAAGAGAAAGAAAATTGTTAGCTTCTACAGAGACTACATATTTGTACCATGGAGATTGAAGTTTTGCATGCACTTGGCACATAATGAATAAATCCGCCTGTGTGTTTGTAAAATGTTGGCAGACATCTTAGCTTTCTCAGAGCCTAACATTTCTATCACAGCATCTTAAACTATTAATGTCCCTGCCTTTCCCTTGACTCTCACTATCACTCTCTGCTGCCTTTGAGCAGAAACAGGGCAACCTCCCAGTGGAGGTTCACTTATTCCTGGATCTTTCCTCCTTTCAAAGACAATGCAAGTCCTGGTGGCTTCGCTGGGCATTTGGCAAGGGAGAGGGAGTGGGTGGGTGTGGGTTGGGGAATGAGGGGGGATTTATTTTGGGGGATACCTATTGGTTTTATGAGTATTGGTTTTATTGATATATTATTGCCCTGGTCATCTCTCGTCTCAATTACTGTAACCTCCTTCTCACTGGCCTTCCCTGCTCTCACTTTTCTCCCCTTATCTACGTCCAGAACTCTGCTGCCAGGGTCATCCACCTCACCTGTTGCTTTGACCATGTGCAGCCCCTCATCACCTCTCTTCACTGGCTCCCCCTTCCTGAACGAATCCTGCACGAGCTCCTAGTCTTCACCTATAAAGCTCTTCACAACCTCGCTCCCCCCTACCTCTCTGAGCTAATTTCCCTCCGGACTCCAGTTCGTGAACTCTGCTCCTCCTCTGACCCTTCTCTCACCCTCCCACACCTCCCCTGCTCCCCTGACCACCTTTGTCCCTTCTCCCTAGCTGCGCCCCATGCTTGGAACTCCGTCCCTGCCCACATCCGCCTCACCCCCTCCCTTCGTACCTTTAAATCCCTCCTCAAGACCCACCTCTTCTGCTCTGTCCTCCCCGACTCCTCGCTCCCCTCACCTAACTCCTGCTGATACCCTCCATCCAGTACAATCTGTTACCTAAGGTCTGTGTCCTCATATCCTCACCACATGGACCAACCAGCCATCATTCTCGATGTAACCAAGCCAAGTGCGTGCACCTGGGACCTCGCATCCTCATGAATGTTACACTCCTTGTCTCTCCCTCTGTTCCCCTTCCTTTGTCTCCTCCCTCCCCATCTCTCAGATTGTAAGCCCTCAGGCAGGGACTATGTCTATTCAATTACTTTGTAAAGCACCAGGTACATTGCTGGCACTATATAAATGTTTGCTCATAATTATTCAATTATTAGTATTATTGGAGTAGGTTTTATTGTATTTTATGAAAATTGTAAGCCACCTCAAGCCACCGTCAGGTGGGAGGGGGTGGGAGATATATATACATTCAGAAGCATACAGGGGAAGTGGTTAGTGGGGGGGTCAGGTGGGGGAATCCTGTCACTTACGGAGAAATGCTACCAGTCTCTTACATAAATGAACAATTCTGAGGATGCACTGGGAGCCTGCTCCCCTCCTGGGTGGACTATATATAAAAGGCCAGACAGAACGGAAGGCAGCATATAGCAGTATTATTAGTAGTATTATTGGAGTAGGTTTTATTGTATTTTATTGTATTTTATGAAAATTGTAAGCCACCTCAAGCCACCGTCAGGTGGGAGGGGGTGGGAGATATATATATATATATATATATATATATATATATATATATATATATATCTCCCACCCCCTCCCACCTGACGGTGGCTTGAGGTGGCTTACAATTTTCATAAAATACAATAAAATACAATAAAACCTACTCCAATAATACTACTAATAATACTGCTATATGCTGCCTTCCGTTCTGTCTGGCCTTTTATATATAGTCCACCCAGGAGGGGAGCAGGGTCCCAGTGCATCCTCAGAATTGTTCATTTATGTAAGAGACTGGTAGCATTTCTCCGTAAGTGACAGGATTCCCCCACCTGACCCCCCCACTAACCACTTCCCCTGTATGCTTCTGAATGTATTTATGAGAGACGGAAGGCAGCATATAGCAGTATTATTAGTAGTATTATTGGAGTAGGTTTTATTGTATTTTATGAAAATTGTAAGCCACCTCAAGCCACCGTCAGGTGGGAGGGGGTGGGAGATATATATATATATATATATATATATATATATATATATATATATATATCTCCCACCCCCTCCCACCTGACGGTGGCTTGAGGTGGCTTACAATTTTCATAAAATACAATAAAACCTACTCCAATAATACTACTAATAATACTGCTATATGCTGCCTTCCGTCTCTCATAAATACATTCAGAAGCATACAGGGGAAGTGGTTAGTGGGGGGGTCAGGTGGGGGAATCCTGTCACTTACGGAGAAATGCTACCAGTCTCTTACATAAATGAACAATTCTGAGGATGCACTGGGACCCTGCTCCCCTCCTGGGTGGACTATATATAAAAGGCCAGACAGAACTGTAGCCCATGTGTGAGAGGTTTTATTTTATATATATATATATATATAAAATAAAACCTCTCACACATGGGCTACAGTTCTGTCTGGCCTTTTATATATAGTCCACCCAGGAGGGGAGCAGGGTCCCAGTGCATCCTCAGAATTGTTCATTTATGTAAGAGACTGGTAGCATTTCTCCGTAAGTGACAGGATTCCCCCACCTGACCCCCCCACTAACCACTTCCCCTGTATGCTTCTGAATGTATTTATGAGAGACGGAAGGCAGCATATAGCAGCCGTATGTTAGCAGCGCTTAATGATTTGGGATAGACATTATCTGATTTTGCCAAGGAGCTAGCAAAAAAGAAATAAAATGAGAACAAGATATAAAGGCAAAAATCCAAACAGCTTCCCTCCCCAAAATGATCACACAGCAGTGGCAATACATTGTCTGCTTATTACAACAGCACATGAGTTAGAGAAGCAAGTGTGTTAGCGCCAAGAAAAGGATAGAGAGACATCACTTGAATTTAGGTCCTGGTTTTCAGTCTAATCATCTGCCTCTCCGTTCTCAGCTGTATAAAACCTAGCAAGAATTCAGCGTGTGTGCGAGCAGGCTCCTAATTTCAATAGCCTTTGAAAAAAGTCCTAAATGTCTAAACATCTATCCAGGCAATTCTTTTCTTGCGTGAGGTGATTTTATTTTCCTAATAGCTTCATTATTATGATGGTCTGCCATTTATGGTGTTTTCTTCCCCAGCTAAGGTGATTCATCTTGTTTCCAAAATTGGCTGTTGCTTGCACAACGATCAACCTGCTTAGTCTCAAAAAGAGACAGCGTGCCATCTGCCACAAGAACAAATAGATAGTGACTCATGGGTGAAAAGCTGAGACCAAATCCAAGCCTGATGATTTTTGTGCCATTTGGTTGTACTTACATAGCCTGTAACCTTTATATAAAGAGAAAGGCAAAGCTGAGGTCTAGTAGCTCCACCCTGCTGGAACTAGGATGAGACAGTTGGGCCTCCTGTCATCTCAGAATATTGGAGCAATGGCAAGGGGCTCCAAACAGTAGGGATTGTTCCTGAGGTACAATACCTGGAGGACTGAGCCCCTGGACACACCTCTTTCTGATGCAAAAGATCCTCTGCAGCGTTTGCTTGTTTTGGAGGCAGCAAAAAGCAACCAGAGAGCTTGCCAAGGAACCAGATGCTGTTGGCCCATGGAGCCTCCTTTGCTGGAGAGGGTGACTCCTAAGCAATGACTGGTCTTTCTCCAGAGAGTATGGAGTTCCTGAGCTGCTCCATGCAGCCACGTTGGACTGGGATATGAACCTGTGACCACTTCCTCTGGCAGGTCACAGGTTCCTCTGGCAGGTCAGTCACAGATTCTGTGGATAGGTGCATGATATGTGATTGGCTTCCTTCTGCTAGAAGCCAGGATGTGCTGCTGACCAAAACTCTTCAATACTTCTCTAGGGGTGGGAATTCCGGTTCTGCCAAGATCTGATATTGCTGGTATTTGGCTGTACTGGATTTAAAACCGAGATCCAATAATACAGGCTGTACATGTTTTTTTGTATTGGTCTCGGATCTTGGTTTTTTTAAAAGGACTTTTTTGGCCTTGGGCAATTGGGAACAGGTTTTTTGTTTGGTACTTGGGTTGAGTCCCTCCCTGACCCCTCCCTGTGTAACTAATAGGGGTGGGAAGTTCGGATTTTCCGGTATCCGATACTACCAGTATTTTGGTGTACCGGCAGTATCAGATTACTCCGGTATTTGGGGGGTACCGCTACCGGATCTTTTTACATTGTGGCCATTGAAATGAATGGCCGCAATGTAAAAAAAGAAAAGAAAAAAAAACACAACACTTTCCCTCCCCAGTCCAGGCTGCGCGGGTGGAAGGGGGGACACCCCCCACCCACCCTGCCCAGCCTGGATTTTTTTTTTAAAAAAAATCCCCGAAGTCTGGCTGCTAGTGCGGGCTACGGATCGTCACTGGCGACCCAGAACCTGCACCAGCAGGTAGGTACTGTGGTACTAGGGTGATCCCTGGGGTGGGGGGTGGTTTAACACACACCCCACCCCAGGGATCACTCTACCTCCCCACCCAGGGATTGCCTACCTTTGGCACTCCGGGCGGCAGCAGAGGTGGTGATCCAGCGGCTTCAGAGCTGGCTGTGGCTGCTGGCTTCAGCGCTTTCTAGGCCTTCCGGGGAAACCCGGAAGTTGCCCGGAAGGCCTAGGAAGCGCTGAAGCCGGCAGCCACAGCCATCGCTGAAGCCGCCGGACCGCTGCCGCCGCCGCTGCCCGGAGCGCCAAAGGTAGGTGATCCCTGTGTGGGGAGGTAGGGTGATCCCTGGGGTGGGGGGGGTGTTAAACCACCCCCCACCCCAGGGATCACCCTAGTACCTGCTGGTGTGGGCTCTGGGTCACCACACTAGTAGGGTAAAAAAAAAAAATCTAAAAAAAATCCAGGCTGGGTGGGGGGTGCTCCCCCTTCCACCCGCACAGCCTGGGAGGGGGAGGGGGGAGGTATTTTTTTCCCCATTGATTTCAATGGGGACAGTTCCCCATTGAAATCAATGCAATAAATCCGGCACCGGTAATCCGGTTTTAATCTGGTAATCCAATTTTTTGTAAACCGGTAACCGGTAAAACTGGTAGCCAGTATTTAGCCTGATGTCCCACCACTAGTAACTAACTGTTACATTTGGCACTTTTTAAAATGCTGCCTGCCTTGGATTGGTTGCCTTTTTAGAATTCAAGGCGTCCAATCCTGAAGGTTCCCTAAGATTTTTAGAGGGGGTAGGGATGTGATTAGGGGGTTGGCACTTGGAAGAGCACGAGAGGGTGAAGGGGGGTGTCCCTGAGTGTAAGGAGGAGAGCGGGGCTCAGGAGAGGCTAGGGAAGAGTGCAACACACTGGGAAGAGTGGAACACACTGGAGTGGAGCACCCCAGCAGCGCCCTTTCCACCCCATCAGCCCCCCATCCACACACTGGAGTGGAGCACCTCAGCAGGGCCCTTTCCACCCCATCAGTCCCCCATCCCATATACACACACACTGGAGTGGAAAGCCCCAGCAGGGCTCTTTCCGTTTTCCACACCTCTGTGGAGTGGAGTGCCCCAGCAGGGCCCTTTCCACCCCATCAGCCCTCATCCCATATGCATACACTTAAAATTTGCCTGCCCCCACCCCCAGGAAGAGGTGCAGTGGGCAATGGGAGGGCAGAACATCTTCCTGGGGGTGCCCCCCCACACACACATCACCCCAGCCCCCCCAGTCCATATGCACACACACACTGAAGTGGAAAGCCCCATCAGGGCTCTTCTGTTTTCCACACCTCTGTGGAGTGGAGTGCCCCAGCAGGGCCCTTTCCACCCCATCAGCCCCCCATCCCATATGCACACACTCAAAATTTGCCCGCCCGCACTCCCAGGAAGAGGTGCAGTGGGCAATGGGAGGAGGGAATGTCTTCCTAGGGGTGGGAGCGCCACTGAGTCACCCCATCCCCCCATCCCATATACACAGTCACACACACAATGGAGTGGAGCACCCCAGCAGAACCCTTTCCACCCCATCAGCCCCCCATCCCATCATATACATGCCCCAGGAGGGCCTTTTCCACCCTGGCAGCCCCCCTCCTATACACAAAATGTTGCCCGCCCCCATCCCCAGGAAGAGGTGCAGTGGGCATTGGGAGGGCAGAACCTCTTCTTGGGGGCGGGGGTGCCCCTCCCACACGAGACACCCCAGCCTCGCAGTGGAATTCCAAGCTGGGCAGAAGAGAGAGTTGCAGCAGACAATGGAGACAACAGAGCAGAAAAAGCACAATGGAGTCCCCTTTCTCCCGTTCCCCACTGGAACCCATCTTCCCCTTCCTTGTCTCATGCACCCAAACAAAAACCTTTCCCCTCCTATTTCTCCTCTGTCCTGTCTTTCTCTTCCCTTTCGTCTCTTCTGATTCAGCTTGTCGCAGGACTGGGAGCTAACTCAGACCTCCCAGTTCTCCAGGCCTGAAGGAAGGCTTGTGTCCCGAAGCGTATGCCTTCAGAAGACTACTGGTGGCAAGGAGGGCATGAAAATCGAGGATTTGGAGGTTCAGGATAAAGGTAGGCGATGGCAACGTGATCTATTTGGGGGGTCTGGTTGGGGGGAAAACAGTGCTGCAATGTAAACTCTGAACTGCACTTGCTGGGCTGCTGGTTTTGGCCCTGCCTCAGGGGAGATGGAGAGTCTCCACTGCCTGTCCCCATGGGGCTATGCTCAAATGGGGGAGAGAAGGGGTTTATTTGTGGGGATTAATTTGAGATGGTTGTGTTCGTTGTGTGGGCAATGGCATTGGAACTGTTAGCATTGCCAAATGAATATGTGATTGTCAACTAGGATGGTCAATTAGATTTGAGATTAATTGACACTGTTGTGTTCGTTGTGTTGGCATTTGAACTGTTGGCATTGCTGAATATGTGGTTGTCAAGGCTGGGCAATCCTATAACATCATTGCAAGTAGCACTGTCCCCAACCCTCCCTGCCCTCGAGGGAGCCCCTCGATCACAGACAACACGGCAACTGGCCCGTCTGTAGTGCTGCATGTCCTGGTGGGCTGTGAGGCCAGGGGTCAGCTCCCCTAATAGTCGAAGTGCTGTGGCTTGGAGGAGGGGCCATTGTCTCTCCGGCGAGGTTTGCTCTCTGCCCCTCTCTGGCAAGGTTTGCTCCCTGCCCCTCTCCGGCGGACTTTGCTCCCTGCCCCTCTCTGGTGGGCTTTGCTCCCTGGCCCTCTCCATGGGGGGGGAGTAGTTGTTGGATTCCTGGGAAAGGAAGTACCTCACATTGAAACTTTTGAAAAAGTGTCCCGAGCTGCAAGCCAGGGGCGCTGGAGCCAGTGGGGCCACCTCAGGAGGCTTTGCTCCCTGGCCCTCTGCCAGGGCTTTGCTCCCTGGCACTCTCCGGGGGGGGGGGTAGTTGTCGGATTCCTGGGAAGGGAAGTACCTCATGTGGAGACTTTTGAAAAAGTGTCCTGAGCGGCGATCCAGGGTTGCTGGAGGCAGTAGGAGCTGGAGAGAGAAAGGCAGCTCCTTCTGCCAATGTATTGCCAGTCAGGGATGCCCCCTGCTTCCTCCCCGAACATGAACTTGCAGGCAAAGATGAAGCAAGGGCCCTATGGAGCGCCCCAGCAGGGCCTTTTCCACCCCATCAGTCCCCCACCCCTTATACACACTGGAGTGGAGCACCCCAGCAGGGCCTCTTACCTTGCGGAGCTCCGGGTGCGGCAGCGGCGGGCGGTCCGGTGGCCTAGAGCATCTCTGACGCCAGCAGCCACAGCCGGCGCTGAGGCCTCCGGACCGCCCGCCGCTGCCGCCAGAGCTCCGCAAGGTAAGAGCAAGCTGAACTTTAGTAGGGGTGATCCCTGGGGGGTGAGGGGGTGTTAAACACCCGCCCCCCAGGGATCGGGTCATACTTACCGGCGGCTGCGGGGACGCCGCGGCCGCTGGTGCTGGGGGGTGGGCTCGCCTCAGTCTTTTTTTAAACAAAAATCCAGGCTGGGCAGGGTGGGTGGGGGGTGTCCCCCCTTCCACCCGCGCAGCCTGGGAGGGGGAGGGGGAAGGAATTCATTGATTTCAATGGGGACACAGCACCCCATTGAAATCAATGAAATAAATCCGGTACCGGCATACCGGATTTAATCCGGGAATCCGTTTTTTAGAGAACCGGTAACCGGTAAATCCGGTAGCCGGTAATGGGCCCGGGGTCCCACCTCTATTGAATTGCACTTCCCTGTCTGCTATGGCTAGTCCCTTAGTCAGTACTAGTGCATTAAACTGGAGTGGGAGATGAACTCACCTCTCTCTGCTGCTCTGCCTTCTTCTGCCTCCAGTGGCCCTTGGACTAGGGATTAGGGAACCGTCCCCTTCCCTTAATATCAGTCAAATGGGGACTCTCTTTCCTTGGATTAGGGGGGGCTCAGCAGGGCCTGGATTGGAGATGGAACCCTTCTGCTTGGATTAATAGCAACCTGGTCAATCTCTCCCTTTGGATTAGGGGCTCAGGCTCAGCAGGACCTATAATTCAGACTGTATGTTACAGAAGGGCCTGTGTGCCCAAAATAACGTAGGGTCTGCATGCCCAGATTATAGGACTAGTGAGTCCAGGGGGCCTGCGTGCCCAGAGTATTTGTGTTGGACTGTGCAACAGTCACAAGTAAAAGCCCATTGCAAGCCCTGCAAACTTAATATGGGGATTACCCAGTAGGGGGAGGGTCAGGGGATGAAACAGGTTTTTTTTCCCCTCCTTGTCTCCTCTCTTCTCCTCTCTCTGTCCTCCATCTTGTCCCATGCAGTCTGTACAGTATGGAAGCATGTCTTCTGAGTTCTTAGTAAAGTTCTGTTTTGAAGAAACTTCTGCTGTCAGTTATTGAACAGAAAGCTAACTCTACAATAGGTTATGGGTCCAGGACATCTTCAAGGCAATGTTAAAGACTAGAAGCAGCCCAGAAGAAGTGCAGACTGTGAAAGAAAACTCCCAGACAGAGAGGTCTACTGACTGTGAGTAAGAAGGCCTAAATCCCAGAAAGGGAAAGGGAGGGAAGCAAGTATGGCAAGCAGCTCAGAGCTCAGACTTTCAATAGAAAAGCTGAACAATGTAAACTACCAATTGTGGAAGTTTAAAGTGGAAATGCTGCTGTCTAAAGATGATCTATGGGAGGTGATTACCATGAACAGACCAGCAGCAAATCACAAGGAATGGGATTAAAAGGACAGATTAGCAAAGGCTACAATAAATTTATTGGTAGGAGATGACCAGCTAATCCATATAAGAAGTGAGACAAGAGCAAGAGGCACGTGGATTGCATTGCAAAACTTGCATGAGAGAACTAGACTGAATAGCAAACTGTTTCTCCTGAGGAAACTATACAAAATGAGGCTTGGCAAAGAAAGTGAAATGCAGGAGCATATAAATGCCATGTTGGGAGTAGTGACACAGCTGCACGGCATTGGAGAAGGTATAAAGGATAGCCATGTGGTATCCCTACTCCTCTGCAGCCTGCCTGAATCTTACA
>QEPC01011493.1:1541253-1557253 GCA_003113815.1 Sphenodon punctatus
CTGGAACTGTCGCTCCTCTGCTAATAAAGCCCCCTATATCCATGATCTTTTCTTCTCTCGCTCCCTTCACCTTCTCACCCTCACTGAAACCTGGATCTCCCCCGCCAACTCTGTCACCCCTACCACCCTCTCCTTCGGAGGTCTCTCCTTCTCCCACCAGCCCCGCTCTGAAGGCTGGGGTGGTGGCGTAGGCCTCCTCCTCGCCTCTTCCTGCCAGTTTCAACCCGTCCCCCTCTCTCTCCTTCCCCTCCTTTGACGCTCATTCCATATGCCTCTACTCCCCTCTCCACCTCCATGTTGCTGTAATCTATTGTCCCCCTGGCTCCCTCTCCTCCTTTCTCTCTGAGTTCGAATCCTGGCTCACCTTATTCCTCTCTAATGATATCCCCACACTCATCCTTGATGACTTCAATATTCATGTTGATGCACCCTCTCAGCCTTGCATCGCTCGCTTCCTCTCCTTAGCCTCCTCCTTTAATCTCCACGTCTGAACTAGCTCCCCCACCTACACTGATGGTCACTATCTTGATCTCGTGTTCTCTAGGAAATGTTCTGTCTCCAATCTCTCCTTCGAGCCCCATCCCATATCTGACCATTTCCTTGCCTCCTTCAACCTCTCCCACTGCTCCCCCTCCTCTTCCCCATTTCCCCATCCCTTCCGTGATCTGCAGGCCATTGTGCCCCAGGACTTTGCCTCCTCCCTCTCTCCTCTTCTCCCCTCAGTCTTCTCCTCCTCCTCCCCCCCAATTCTGCCATCTCCACCTTCAACTCCTCTCTCACCTCCACCCTCAACTCCCTTGCTCCCCTCTCCTCCTGTCCCACCCAGCTCACTCCCGTAACCCTCACCCTTGGCTCACCCCCACCATTCACTATCTCCACTCCTGCACCTGGGCTGCTAAACATCTCTGGTGCAAATCCCACTACCACGCTGATTTCATCCATTTCAAATTCTGCCTCTCATCTCTCAATTCTGCTATCTCCCTTGCTAGACAGTAGTACTACACCTCCCACATTGACTCGTGCTCCCGGAACCCTCGCCGCCTCTTCTCCACCTTCGACTCCCTTCTCAACCACCCCTGTCCTCCTCCTCCCTCTTCTCTCTCTGCTCAGGATCTTGCTCTCTTCTTCACCTCCAAGATCGACAAGATCCACCTGGAAATTGCTTCCAAGTCCTCTCTCCCTACTACTCCCCCACTCCCTCCTTCCCCTCCTCTCTCCTGTCCTCCTTTCCTCCTGCCTCCCTTGAGGAAATCTCCTCCCTGCTCTCCTCCTCCAACCCCTCCACTTGCCCCCTGTACCCTATTCCTTCCCACCTCCTGACCTCCATTGCTTCTACCGTCGCCCCTACCCTCCTGCACATCATCAACCTCTCCCTTTCTACAGGCTCCTTTCCCTCTGCCTTTAAACATGCCACTGTCTCCCCCATCCTCAAAAAGTCCACACTGGATCCCTCTGAACCCTCTAATTACCATCCTGTCTCACTCCTCCCTTTTGCTTCCAAACTCCTTGAACGGGTTGTCTACTCCCATTGACTTGACCTCCTCTCTGCCAACTCCTCCCTTGACCCCCACCAATCTGGTTTTCACCCCCTTCACTCCACTGAAACTGCTCTTGTTAAGATCACCAACTATCTTCTTATAGCTAAATCCTACCACCTTTGCTCTATTCTTGTCCTCCTTGATCTCTCTGCTGCCTTTGACACTGTTGACCACTCGCTCCTGCTTGAATCACTTCACTTCCTTGGATTCCAGGACTCTGTCCTCGACTGGTTCTCCTCCTACCTTTCTGACCGCTCCTTCAATGTATCTCTTCCTAACTCCTCCCCCTCCTCCTTCCTACCCCTCTCAGTTGGGGTTCCCCAAGGCATTGTCCTTGGCCCTCTCCTCTTCTCTGTCTACACNACTGGTTCTCCTCCTACCTTTCTGATCACTCCTTTAATGTATCTCTTCCTAACTCCTCCCCCTCCTCCTCCTGCCCTCTCTTGGTTGGGGTTCCCCAAGGCTCCGTCCTTGGCCCGCTCCTCTTCTCTGTCTACACCCAATCCCTAGGCAAACTCATTGCCTCCCATGGTTTCCAATACCACCTATACGCTGATGACACTCAACTCTATCTCTCCACTCCTTCCCTCTCCCCCTCTGTTCAAGCTCGTCTCACCAACTGTCTCTCCGATATCTCTGCCTGGATGTCTCAACGCCAACTCAAACTGAACATGGAGAAAACTGAACTCCTTATCTTCCCTCCCAATCCTTCCTCTCCCTCCTCCCTGTCAATTGTCATTGACAGGGTCTCCATCCTCCCTGTCCCCCATGTCCATAGCTTGGGCTTCATTTTTGACTCACACCTCACCTTCAAACCCTACATTGACTCCGTGGCCAAATCCTGCTGCTTCTCCCTCCACAACATTGCCAAGATCCGCCCTTTTCTGTCTGTCTCCTCTGCCAAAACTCTCTTCCACGCCCTAGTCATCTCTCGCCTTGGCTATTGTAACGTCCTCCTCGCTGGCCTTCCCCGCTCTCACCTTTCTTCCCTCCTCTCTGTTCAAAACTCTGCTGCCAGGATCATCCACCTTGACCGTCGCTTTGACCATGTGCAGCCTCTCCTCTCCTCCCTCCACTGGCTCCCTCTTCCTGAGCGTATTCTGCACAAGCTCCTTGTCCTCACTTACAAAGCCCTTCACAACTTCATTCCCCCCTACCTCTCTGCCCTGATCTCCGTCCGAACACCTGTTCGAGCTCTCCACTTCTCTCACCCTCCCACGCCTCCCCTAGTCACCTTCGTCCCTTCTCCCTCGCTGCCCCGCACACCTGGAACTCCCTCCCTGCCCTCGTCCACTTTGCCCCCACCCTCCACACCTTCAAGTCCCTCCTCAAAACCCACCTCTTCTGCTCCACCCCTCCGAACTCCTACTAACCATTCCCACCCAGGATTATTCCCCACCTGTTATCTGTAAACTCCCAATTTACTGTAACCAAGCCAAGAACGTGTACCTGAGTTCTCGCATCCTTATGAATGTTGCATCCCTTGTCTCTCCCTCTGTTCCCCTTTACTGTCTCCCCTCCCCCTGTCTAGATTGTAAGTTCTCGGGCAGGGACTATGTCTATCTTATTCTTTTTAAAGCATCAGGTACATCGCTGGCGCTATATAAATGCTTATAATAATAATTAATAAAATAATAATAATAATTAATAAATAATAATAATAATAATAATATAAATAAAGACAACTAAGGAATGGAAAATAAAGGTACCTCTAGTCCAGAGTCATCTGGACTGAAGGAAACTTGGGAATGGCAGTGCAGTGTGATTTGCTCGTAGATCCCAGGTATCTGACACCCAAAGGCACCCAAACATGATACCTGGGTGGAGGTAAAACTCTTGCAACCTAATATGTCAATTTCTTAAAGACTCACCAAGTGTTCCTTATTTTGGAGCTCTTCAGGTGGCAACCCTAGGGGTGGACCATGCCCGCTGGTGAGAGTGGCAGGTATGAGTGGGGTGTGTCCCGCAGTGAGAGGGAGGGTACGGAGGGTATGATGATTTTCTCCCTTCAGATAGAGGGGGCTGGTGGGGTGAGGGGTTGGGGAAGCCCTGTGAGGGGGTGCGGAGAGCAGGGGGAAAGAATTTAAATGTGGGGATGCCCCAAAGAGGCTAGCACATAGTGAAGGGTTTACATATAAGAAAAATTACCCATGTCATGCCTTTTGTATTCTGAGGTAGCTCTGTTCCTGGCTTAACAGGGGTGATTTACCTCAGGATAAGGATTAGTCTGAGGTAAGCAGAACATCATTATATGGATGTAACTCTTGGCAATTTTACCTTGAAGTATTCTGCTTGTGTGAACAAACCTGTCTCTGAGTAGCAAGCAAACACTGAACTAATAAGTCTGATTTCTTCTGGATTTTTGTTTTATGATTGTTTGACTTCTTAATTGTACAAAGATATTCCTTTGCCTATTTCTTTATGAGGAAACTGGGGGATAAAAGGAGGAAATAAAGCAGGCCACTGAATTTATTCAGTCATCTAACAAAAGCCATTAGGTGTGAGTGTAAGCCTTGTGAGGACGATGTTTTACGTGTGTGCATGTGAGGGAAGGCACTTGTGTATGTGTGTGTGTAAATTGGTTTTTGGTGGGTGGAGTGTGTGGATGGTTGCTTGCTAAGGATTGTTGTGTGTGAGGCAATGATCTATATTGCAGGGTGGTTCTGTGATGTGACCTAGATAAATATTGTAAAAAGCACTTTCAATGCTGAAATTGCTCTATGAATGTTTGGGAAATTATAATAATGGCAGGGCTGTGATCACAAAAACATTTGTCACAAAGGAATAAAATGTTAGTTTATGGATAAACTTCAAAGCTGAGAGAGACATTTGACATTACAACATTTTTTTTAAAAAAAGTTTTGTTCATGAAGGAGCAGGACAGGGGAGAAGATGGGGGGTGGAGGAGTCCATTTCTTGTCCCTGGACCCATTCCAACCTTGCTATGCTCCTGCTGATGCATCCAAGTGGCTATGTTATTCAAGCATTCCTCCAAGGCAGAGGCTGAGTTGGCAGGGCTCACAGGGCAAGAGATATACAGTTGTGTATCATCAGCGTACTGATGATACTCAGCCCTGTGCTTGATCATGACATCCGTAAGGGCTGCATGTACAAGTTGAACAACATGGTTGAAAGAATAGAACCTTTGAGGGATGCTGCAGTTCAATTCCCTCAGGGATGATGCCTATCCATCCATCACCACTGACTGACTCCTCCCTTCCAGATATGACTGAAACCACCGAATGGCAGCTTCCATCACACCAGCAACGTCCTTCAGCCGCCAAAGCAGCAACCCATGGTCAGTAGTATCAAATGCTGCTGTAAGGTCCAGTATGACCAGAATGGCCAGCTGTTCTCAATCTAAAACCATCAGCAGACCATTCATCACCCTGACAAGTGTGGTCTCTACCCCATGAGAAAGCCTGAACCCCTATTGAATTTCTCCAAAATATTGTTAAAGTCCAGGTGTGTCTGTGTGACTACTACCACACTGCCACAGCCTTCTCAATCACCTTCCCTAAAAAAGGCAGATTGGAGACCAGGCAATAATTGGCAAGCACTCCAACATCAAGAGATGGTTTCTTGAGGAGGGGTGGACCTCCATGCATTTGAGGGAGGCTGACACCCTCCACTTCCTAAAGGAGATGTTAACAATGCCTGTCAATAAAGGTGCCACTGCCTAGGCCAGGGGTGGGGAACATTTTCCCTCCTGGCGGCCACTTTGAAAGCTTGCACAAGCTCCATGGGCCTCACAGAAGTTGGGGTGGGGTTGCCTAAGGGATGCACTCAAGGAAAGGAGCCCTCCAAATCATGGATCTGTGCCATGGAACTGTCCCCTATCCTTGTTTGCATGACCTCATCTCTGGTCCCTTTCCTTGAGCTGACTTTTTCAGTGAATGGAGGTAAGAACTGGAGCCAAGGGCCAGATTCAGGAACTGGAAAAGGGCCACATAAAAACTTGCCGTGGGCTGTATTTGACCCCCAGGCCTGAGGTTCCCCACTCCTGACCCAGGCACTCACCCTCAACAACCATGATGGGCACAAGTCAGAGGCACATGTGGTAGGTCTCAATGATCCCAACAATGCATGGACTTCTTCATCATCAACCATATCAAGGTCAACCAGGGGATACAGTCTCTAAGGACTCCATTGCTCTCCACATCAAAAGGCCCAGCAAGTCCACCTGGAGTCCCTCTATCTTCTCTGCAAAGAATGTATGAAACAGTCTGGATTCGCCAGGCTTCACACTACCCAAAACAGTTGCACCAATCTGTTCCCTGCAGTGTCTATGCCCAAGAACAAGTACAAGAATGTGGCCTCAGAAATAGCCCTTATGCACATGCACTTAAACTCTTTGTACAGCTGAAGATCAGCCTTCAGGAGGCTCCTCAAATATCCCCTCTCCAATCTACACCCTAGCCTCTTTAAGTCAGCCAGATCCCTGTTATACCACAGCAGTCTATGGGCTGTTGAGACAACCAGAGTCCAGCAAGGAACCAGGGAATCAAGGACCCCGTCTAACAGCTAAAAATAGCCATCGGTGAGCTTGTCAACCCCCTGGTTGGAAGGGGCAGATGAATTAACTCCAGCACTAATAATGAGGCTGCTGAAATCCACCAAATTCAGCCATTTCTGTGGCCGTACAATAATAGATTGGCTATGATGCTGTCGGTCAGGTATGGCAGCACCAACACTAAAGCAAACGAGGTGATGGTTGGAACACTCAACAGGGGTGATGCAAACATCAAAAGCTGGAAAGCCCAGCCTGAAAACGAAGTCAAGCACCTAGACGGCATTGTGGGTACTCTCCTGGATGCTCTGGATTAAACCCAGAGATGCAATCGCATCCAGAACTCAGACGCTGCCCCCCCTGAGCTGCCACTGTCGTGCACATTAAAGTCCCCCAGGACAAGCATCTTGGGACACTCCAACATCAATACCAACACCAGCTCCAAATAAGCCCCCAATCATCCCAAATTACCTGGGTGTCTATATACCAGCAGGACCATATAACAGCAGGACCAGGGGCAGGGAGGGCCTCCAGCATGGGGCACCTTGTGCATTGTAGGCGGGATGAAAAAATCAAAGTCCCACCCCCACCTCTTTGTTCTGCACGAGGCTGGTGGATCACCAAGAAAACTGACAGGACCAGCTGAGCCAAAGTAGAGCCTGCAACATCATCCATCTAAGTCTCAATGATACATACCAGGTCCAGATGATACCCTGCATCACACAGTGTGTCGGCTTTATTCACCACAGACCTGGCATTATCCATCCAGATTCTCATGCAGGAGGAATCCAACTTGCCCCTTGAAGTACTCACAATGGTCTCTACAGCAATTTTCCAAAGGCATCTAAAATGGGACATCTTCCTCGATCATCATGAATCTTCCTCCCTGCCCCTTCACCCACTTGTCACCCTAATGGGTATCCTAAAATTAGCTTGCTCAGTTTCCTCACCCACTCTGGATGTCCTCCCTCCTTGTGGGATCATCTTTCATTCACAAACAACAAACAAAAAGACAAAGAGACAGTGACTGCCTCTCCCCTTCCTCCATGGGAGAGCCACCTGGCACAACACAAACACAGGGGCTGGGAGGGCACTCACACTGCCCACCTGTCCCAAACAACCACTCAGTCTCCATACTGCCCCCTAGCCATAAAACAGATAACCACCACTCACCAAAGATGGCCCACTATTCCCTGGTGGGGGAAAGACCAGGAAAAGGTGTGCATGGGGCGCGTAAAACACAAATAACTGTTATTAGAAACCATAGATCTTCAGTTCAGTCCTTAGGAGCAATAGCCGGTTGCTCCGTGGGTGGGTGTGGGTGAGATGGGTGTTGACCGGGAGCAAACACTCACCAACACCCACCAAAAGTGGCGTTTACACAGACGCCCCCACCCATCTCCATCCAGGGAAATGCTCCCCACCCACCGGCCAACAGCCATCTCCATCCAGAGGAACTGGGTGGAGGCATCATGTGTGCACAGGGCCCATGGTGATTGGCTGCAGTGGTGCCCTGCAACACGTATAATAAAATGTAACACCCATTTTATGGGTGTTAGCGCGTCTGTGTAAAAAGGGCCTAGGTAGGCAACAGAAAGGCAGTAGCCTCCAGTGCTGTAAACATAGGGTTGTTTTTTTTACAGGGGGCTAGGTGTATGTCACCCCTGGGGATTCAAATAGGTCCATGTTTACTCTCATCATTAATTTGAAAGTCTTCATTTTTTGTATTTTCTTCCATTTTAAAATGTTCTAGTAGAATCCCATAACCAAGAGAATCATAATAATTTCTTAAGAAATCACATTGCACAGAATATAGTTAAGAAATGAACCTTCTGGGAAAATACACATTTTCCACCCAAAATTGCTTCTCAATTAAAAGAGCGTTCAGCTTACCTGTTTCCATCCAACTTTTCACTGTATGTTCCAACCAGTCTTTTGGAAACTTGGTAGCCTTCATTAATGCAACACTATCAGTCAGTATGGTGCTGTGCTAATTTATGGAACAGGTGTGTCAACAGGTGTCAGAGTTTGGCTTATGCTAATTAACATTTCCTCCTGGTGGAATGGAAACATGTAGTGGGCTAAGTCATTAAAAAAAGTCCCCTTACACCTGACACTCTGGAGGCTGTAAAATTAGTTAATCAACTTGGAGTATCAAGACAAGAAATTAAAATAGTTACAATAGATGAGGAGAGAGAGAGAGAGCACCAAAGATATTAGAGAAAGAGATTTGGACATCTACACTAAAGAATTTGGGTCTGATCCAAAAACGGTTGAAGTGAATGGAAGTCCAAGTCCTTCTGTTGGATTCACTGGGCCATCAGCTGAAACCCTTAGGTTAAAAAATCAAGTTATTAGCTCTTAAGACAATGGTTCCCAATTTTGTTTGCCTGTATAATTTACTTCTAGGCTGAAATTTAATCTGCAAGTTTTTCAGTGCTTCGAGCATAGGAGCTGGATTTAAAAACTGCAAAGGGACCACAGATAAATTAGCCACAGGGCGGGCAGATATGCACATTTTTTATTTATTATTTATTATTTAAAAATTGATATCCTGCCCCTTCCTGCCTTGGCAGCTCAAGACGGCGAACAACATAAAAATATATAATATATAGTACAAAATACCAAATATAAATATATAAAAAGATAAAGTATAAAAGATAAACAATCTAAATAAGGACCAATACAAACAAAAATCCCTCCTCCAACCCAACCCCAAGCCTCCCCCTACCCATCTCTCCCACTGAAAGCCTGGTGGAACAAGACTTTTACACTTTGCTTATAAAATTGGAACCCTTTATCCAATCTTTCTGAACTTTGGTAGGGATGATCCCCTGGGTAAGGGGTACAATCCTTTCAAATTATATGAACCTAGGATGACAAATGAAGATGTTACAGCTGGAAATCCATTTCCCATTGAAACCAATGGGATGGGCTTAACTTAAATAATAACTAATAATAATAGAACAATAACTAATACTAATGGGATTTTAATATCTAATACTAAAATAAAAACTAATACTACAATTTTTTCCCCAGCACATCCTTAATAGCTACATAAGGTGCATGACAGAGGGTGTCTCCAGACAGGACAGGGAGGGGAGGTTAGCATGTCTTGGGTAGTCTTACCCCTCCCTGGGCAGCTGAGCCATGCAATGTAGTGTATCCTCTGGATGGTGGGAGCTAGATGTTCCCCCTGTCCTGTGGCAGAGCAAACAACTGCCTGCCATGTGGTACATCCTCGGAAAAGTTCCAAGGACATATCGTGGAGCAGCCTTACCCCAGCAATCCCTTGCCGTGGAGCTGGGTAAGGTTGCCCAGAATAGGGCAACCTATGTGGCCAGGCCCTTCTGCCTGCTTTGTGGTGGGTGAGCTCCATGGTGGGGCCACAAGCAATGGGGAGTTGGCATCCATAGTGTGTGGCCACATCATGGGCAGGGGTGGGATTTGGTCCAGCTGGGTGAGGGAGGTGAGGCAGGGCCAGGAGTGCATTCGTTGGGGTGACACTGTGGCCCTCCCCAGCCATGGCGGAGGCTCTGATAAGGGCCAGCCCACCCGGCTTCCCCACAACTGCATGGCCGACTCCCTGTACTTGCCCCTTTGTGTGACAGTGGCATTTGGGCCCCTGCTACTTGTGAGGAGACACCCAGAAACTGAACCCTTCAGCTGGCTGACAGGTGGAGCATTTTCCATATATGGGCACATGCAGAGTGAGACTACGGGTGATTTCAGACATGACGGGGTGCTAGTCTCCCCGGCACGGAATCACCGCAGGGATTCCCCGCCGGGATCACACCGGCATGTCCAACAGACGTGCCGGCTGATCCCGGCGGGGAATCGGGGAGGGGGAGGGGCCGTGCGGTGCAACGTGCGGCCTCACGGCCCTGCCCCCCCCACGCTCCCTTGCCACCTGCCCTCTGGGCCACAGCGCCCACCTGAATTGACCATGGCCCGGAATCCCACCAGTTCTGCTGATCGCGTGGTGAATGTGATTCCCCACCGCAATTGACGGGGGTGAACATCTGGGGGGGGAACTTCCATTCCCCCTTCAGACGTGACGAGACCTTTCTAAGACAAGGGACAAGGCAAGTGTAGCTAGAAGGAAGGCACGTAGTTTCCTGGGGCTTATATTTGGTCAATTAATCACAGTAGAAGGAGTTGCTTAACTCTCAATTATATAAAGCCTGATAAAAATGCAAACAACGTTACAGTGAACTGCAATAAAGACAACACTTGCTGAAATCCAGATGTCTGGGTGGATTAGTCAGAATGTGTGGAAGCTTTTATGTAAAACATAGCAGGATAAAATAAGAGGATCAAATCCCCAGCAGGTATGAATGGGGGATGCTCCATTGCTTTCAGAAGAGCAATGCTGATTTACATCTGTTCAAGATCCAGCACTGCATCTTAGTCATAACAGGATGTTGTACACCAAGAGAAACAATTAGGGAAAATAATGACCCTAAACTGACGCTCTGATTATTTTCCCTGATAAACAACATATTATAAATATTTAAAATCCATTAAAAACTCCTTTTATTTATATTTAAATACAATATGGTAATTTCAGTATGCAAAAATCATCCAGTCCACTTATTTGCATAATTGCCAAGTGCTCTCTGATAAAAGTTTTGATTCAAGATATTTATAAGTGATAACATGATTGTGTGTTCAGTTTAGTTAAATAAAAATAATTGTGAGTGCCACGTGCATTATAATAATCGGCACAAATAAGGTAAATGGAGGATTACTAGAAAGGAGGCAGGGAGGAACCTTCCTTGAATTAAAAGTCCATGCTAAATGCTAAGTCTCTGATCCTCCAACTGTCCTGTCGGAACAAGCAGCATTGACTTCAGTGGGTCTTGCATTAGAAAAGCACTGTGAGTATCTGGTTGTAAGACTTCACAATAATTTCAGTAAAGTGTGAATTTGAATTGCTGACACAATGAATAGTGGAACACTGATTAAAATATTATCTTGTGCTCAAGAGTTCAGAAGGAGAGGAGACAGCAAGTGACCTAGAAGCGGAGTGGCCCAGGAGCTAGCGAACAGGCATAGCAAACAGGGGAGTTTGCCAGGGAGTACTGCTGTGAGCAGGACCAAGAGAGGTAAGTGGAGGGTTTGTTTGGGTGAGGGGTCTGTGTGTGCTTGTTGTCAGACAGGCCGTGTGCTCTGGGGTGACTAGAGTGCTGAGAGCTGAGGCTGTATTCTCACCTGCGGCGGCAGTGGAGGCAGCGGGAGGGGTGAGGGAAGACGCAGCAGCCCGGAGGAGCCAGCAGAAGGGAAAAGAGCCGGTGCGAACGGGGTCTGCCACAGTTTCTCTCACGCATGTCAGGGCAGGATTTTGCACCCTGACATGCGCAAGAGAAGCCACGGCAGATCCCCATTCGCACCAGCTCTTTTCCCGTCGGCCGGCTCCTCCGGGCTGCTGCGTCTTCCTTCGCCCCTCCCGCTGCCACCACCGCTGCCACAGGTGAGAATATAGCCTGAATGTTGCTTGACCTAGGCTTTAACAAGGGGGAGGAGCTTGCTGAGTGTTGCTTAATGAGGGGGAGGAGCTAGCTGAGTGCTGCTTAACGAGGAGGAGGAGCTAACTCCTGCTGACTCAGAGGTCAGGCCTCTAGAGTTCAGAAGGAGAGCAGACAGCAAGCGACCTAGGAGCGGAGCAGCCCAGGAGCTAGTGAACAGGCATAACAAACAGGGGAGTTTGCCAGGGAGTTCTCCATGGGAAGGAGCCATAGGTGGGACACCCTGGCGAGGTGAGTGCACTTGTGCAGGACAGTTAACTCACATCCCATTGTACATAATCCCATAACTAGTGCTAAGCCTGATGATCCCCCTAAATAAGATTCAGACAGCAGTCCAGCAGTGGGATGGGGGTTATCCAGTCTTTTGCACTGAGTGTCACATGTATGAATATCTTCCTCTTGGAGAGAGGTTGTATGTATGCACCCGGTGCAAAGAGCTCCTAGCTCTCAAAGAATGTGTACAGTCTCTGGAGGCTAGAGTGGCAGAGCTGGAGGAGCTGAGGCAGACATAGAGGTTTATTGAGGAGTCCTTCAGGGACATAGTAGAATGGTCCCTCCTCCACTCTGGCAGTCCCTGCGCTGCTTTGGAGGGGCAAGGTCTCCAGGAAGGAGAGCATCAAACTGGAATGGTGGGAAGTGATCCTGTAGCTGGGACCTGCATTCCAGGTGATGCGTTATCCTCTCGCACTGAGGATATTTTTCCAGAGGTGTGTGCCCAGAAGGGTGGGAATAGGACAGCTCTGGTAGTTGGGGATTCAATTATTAGGAATGTAGACAGCTGGGTTGCTGGTGGCCGTGAGGATTGCATGATTACTTGCCTGCCTGGTGCAAAGGTTGCAACACATAGACAGAATCCTAGGGAGTGCTGGGGAGAAGCCTGTTGTCGTGGTCCATGCGGGCACCAATGACATAGGTAGATGTAAGAGGGAGGTTCTGGAGGCCAAATTTAGGCTGCTAGGTAGTAGACTGAAGTTCAGAACATCCAGCATAGCATTCTTGGACGTGCTACTCATTCCACGTGCTGGACCCTAGACCCAGGCTGAGCTCCAGAGTCTCAATGCGTGGATGAGACATTGGAAGGATTTAGTTTTATTAGGAACTGGGGAGCCTTCTGTGGAAATGAGAGCCTATACAAACGGGATGGGCTCCACCTTAACCAGAATGGAACCCGGCTGTTGGCGCTAAAAATTAAAAATGTGATAGAGCAGTCTTTAAACTAGAACCTGGGGGAAAGCCAACAGGCATTGCAGAGTGCAAGGTTCGGGCTGTGGCATCTCCAAAGGATGTTACTTTAGAGGAAGTAGAGTATCTTAAGACTGAGGATAAGATAAATGGCAAGGGATTTCAGGTTGAACGCAAGGGTGAACAGACAGATAATGATTCCAGAGCGTCTGTTTCAGTTACCTATAATGTGCCCATTAAGAAGAAGAATAAAATAATACATTTAAGTGTCGATATGCTAATGCTAGAAGTCTAAAAGGTAAGATGGGAGAATTAGAGTTTATAGCGCTAAATGAAGATCTAGACATTATAGGCATCACAGAGACCTGGTGGAATGAGGATAACCAATGGGACACTGTAATACCAGGGTACAAGATATATCGAAAGGACAGAGGAGATCGTGTTGGTGGTGGGGTGGCTCTGTATGTTAAGGACAGCATTGAGGCAAGTAGAATAAAAATTTTACAGGATGCAAACTGTTCCCTCGAATCCCTATGGATTGAAATTCCAGGTATCAAGCAGAAGAGTATAGCAGTGGGGCTATACTATCGCCCCCCTGACCAGAATAGAGAGACTGATTATGTAATGCTAACAGAGATTAAACAGGCTACTAAAACTGGGAACGTAATAATAATGGGTGACTTCAACTACCCCAATATTGACTGGGTGAATGCCTCCTCGGGGCGGGATGTGGAGGCAAAATTTCTGGATGCCATAAATGACTGCTTTTTAGAGCAATTGGTTCTGGAACCAACGAGGGGAGGAGCTACTTTAGATCTAGTCCTAAGTGGCACACAGGAACTAGTGCAAGGAGTAACTGTGGCCGAGCCACTAGGCAATAGCGATCATAATATAATCAAATTTGACATAGTTGCTGGAGGGAGAAAGTTAATTAAAAGTACAGCACTGGCTTTTAACTTTAAAAAGGGAGACTATGCCAAAATGAGGAAGCTAGTTAGAAAGAAACTAAAAGGCACAGTTGAAAGGACTACATGTTTGCAAGAGGCATGAAGGCTGTTGAAAAGCACCATCTTGGAAGCCCAGATTACATGAATCCCACAAGTTAAAAAAGGTAGCAGGAGGACTAAACATCTACCACTGTGGCTAAATGGAGATGCAAAGGAGGCTATTAGAGTCAAAAAGGCATCCTTTAAGAAATGGAAAGCTAGCCCCAATGAGGAAAATACAAAGCAGCATAAACAGCAAGCCTCCTCCTCTTCAAATCAGGCATGGCCCAACTGCACCCCAGCAACAAGTCCCAGCAATTACAGCTCTCCTCTACAGCGTAAGGGGGGGTGGGGGGAGAGACTGTTTAAGTTAAAGAAGAGATTGTTATGGGAAGTAACTATAGAAACAAAAATCTTGCAGAGGTGAGATTTTAAAGCCCTGGAGAGTCTTCTATCTGAGATCAAACCAGCCTGTCATTAAAGGGTCAGGCCCTAAGGCTGGGGGCCTGTGTAGTGGGCTGGTGTGTGTTTCCTCCCCCTTCTACTTCATACTATGGGGACACTATAGAAGGAAATGGCCGCCAATCTGAACTTTGGAGAAGATGGAACTAAGATCCTTCAAAGTCCTGGGTAGCCCCATAAACTACAGATATAAATTAGGATTGTGCATTCAGATCTGGATAACACACAAAAACATGAAAAGTTCCTTTTCTGCTTCTGTATTCAAAACACACAAAAAATGCCCTGCAATTTTCAGGAATGTGTCAGGGTGCTTTGTGCTCTCAATTTTCACTTCTCTAATTTCTGGTTTTTAATTTTTGGTCTAGCAGTTTGAGCATCTCTCAGGTTTTATGGTATGTTGAGGGTGGGTGGGTGGGTAGCCTCAGCAATAATCCAGAGTTGGAAGAGCAATGGTGATCTATAAGAGTGGATTGTGTTTTGATTCAGGTTTACTTTTGATCTTTGAGTGCTTTGTGGTTTAGGGGTTCGGCCTGCTTCAACAGGCAGCTGGAAGAAGAACTGTACCAAGGGAACCAGACTAATTGGGGCAAGGGTGCAAGATTCTCCTGCCTGATGTTCTGGAGCTCGCTGATACCAAAGTCCTTTATAGGGATGGGCGAACAGAACGGAGTTTTGAAATTTGGTTCAGTTTGGTTCGGTTTGAAATTCGAGTTCGGAAATTCAGTTCAGTTCAGTTCGGTTTGAAATTCAAGTTCGGTTCAGAAGTTTGGTTCAGTCGACCGAACAGACCGAGTTCGGTCGAATTCCGAAATTCTGAACCAAGTTCGGCCATTCAAAACCAGGTTTTTTGGTGTGTGTTGCCACTAGGGATGGGAGAACAGAACGGAGTTCAGGAATTCGGTTCGGTTCAGTTCAGTTTAAAATTGAGTTCGGTTCAGAAGTTCGGTTTGGTCGACCGAACAGACCGAGTTCAGTCCGAACTTCCGAACCGCGTTCGCCCATCCCTAGTCCTTTACTGTTTATTGTAGGGTCTCCACCTGTACATGTGTGTGTGCATACATACACAGAGGGCTGCACCCCCTTACATACACACTTGCTACAAACAGATGCTACACATGCACCCAACCCCCTCTTGCTTGCTTCCCAACCATCTGTAGCAGATTCCAAAATTTTGAGACACAAAACACAATAAAACTCCACCAAAAATGGCACTGAAACCAGAACAGAAATCAGAAATACAAAATTTGCTGCCCTTGCACATCCCTTGATTAGGGCCCAGACTCCGAACCTGAAGAGCAACAGGAGGGCAAATCCCCCCTATCAGGGGGGCCAGCACCTCCCACCATCATCACCTCCGTCTTATCGGGAGGTAATATCTAAGTCAGATATTAAGGAGATGCGCAATGCAATACCTCACAGGTCTCAAATATGGGTTCATAGGTCTTTTTAACATGGATCGCGCCCGTGTTCGGGTGGGGGTGCAGGGGTAGGGGTGTCTGTGTATACAGCTGGCGGTGGGTGGGGAGATGGGTGTCCATTCGGTGTTCACCCATGTGAACACTGAGCAGGATGGTTGGGGTTGAGTGCACGCTTCTGCCACCCATTGCCCTAAATCTGATCACTTCCTCGCCTCCTTCAGCCTTTCCCACTGACCCCCATCCTCCTCCCCCTCTCTGCGCCCCTTCCACAATATGCAGGCCTTTACCCCCTCGGAGTTTGCTTCCTCTCTTTCCCCCCTCCTCCCCCCCCGTCTTCGCCACCTCCTCCCCTGACTCTGCCATCTCTGCTCTCAAT
>QEPC01011493.1:1560070-1591009 GCA_003113815.1 Sphenodon punctatus
TCTTCACAACCTTGCTCCCCCCTACCTCTCTGCACTTATCGCCCTCCATACTCCAGCCCATGCACTTCGCTCCTCCTCTGTCCCTTCTCTCACCCTTCCACGCCCTTCCCTGCTCCCCTAAGTGCTTTTGTCCCTTCTCACTTGCTGCCCCCCATGCCTGGAACTCCCTCCCTGTCCACATCCGCCTTGCCCCCTCCCTTCATACCTGGCTGCCTATAGCGTACCGAGCCAGATTCAGGGGCAGGGACCGTGTCTATTTTATTACTTTGTAAAGTGCCAGGTACACTGCTTGCGCTATATAAATGTTTGTTAATAATAATAATAATAATAGCATAATATCCCCAAAATATACAAGAGTTAAAGAACAAAAAATCCTTTCAATTATCTATTTATTTTACTTTTGACACACACAGAGAAAAGTGGTTCTGTATATCACCTTGGGGGTGGTAGATAATGAAGATGTTTTTCTACAGTATAGAAAAGATCCCCTGAATGAACCTCAAGGAGAAAGATAAACATGGCAGTGCCCAATTAACTGCCAATAAACAAGTTTTCTCTGAAAAAATTGGCACAATTGAATAATGAAAATCACCCTCTGTGCTCGGTGCATCAGGGTTTTGATGCCGCCTCCCACCCCTAGGAGGAAGCGGAGAGGATGTGAGGCAGCTGCCTCTTCACTGCATCGTGTGGCATGGGGGGCGGGAGTGGTTGCCCAGCAACCAGGACTGGGCTCCTGGAATTCTCGCAATAAGCAGGATTCCTGGACTCCATTTTAGGTTCCATGCTCGCCTGCCTCAGTTTGGTCACAGCAGGGAGCAGGAAAGATGTGCGGCATAGAGCGCTGAAGAGTGGACCTTCGAGCCTCAGGACTTCAAGCCTCGCCTGGCGAGTCATTGCCCCAGGGGGAGCATTTATGTCCTGCCTGTATGCACACATTCGAAGCAACCATCCCCCGCATCAGGGTGACGAAGGAGATGTCGGAGGTTTTGGCTATATGGGACATCTTTTTACAAGACTACAGTGAGGACAGTTTCTGGCAGCAACGGCTTCTGCTGTAATCCAAGCTACAGATACACTCCGATGCAGCAGGCAGGCATGGTTTTGGGGTTTACTTGAGGGGAAAATGGTGTGCAGCTTCATGGCCAGCAGATTGCAGGAGGCAGGAATAACACGGGATATGACATTCTTGGAATATTTCCCCATAGTAATGGCCGTGAGACTGTGGGAGGATTTCTCCAACAGGAGAGTCCTCTTCTGGTGCAATAATATGGCAGTCGTCCATGTTATCAACAAATTTTCATCCAAAACAGAAAGAGTGATGAGGCTGGTGCGGGTTTTCATCCTCAGGTGTTTAAGATTGAACATCTTGTTTACGGCCAAACACATACCTGCAGGGGCAGATTGGGAAATCAAAGTGGCCCGGGAAAATATAGTCTTAGTGGCTCTGTGCTGGCAGTTGACAAAGAGGGCAAAGGCAGACCTCAAATTGGTACAGGAGCACTTCCTGGGGAGCGCGATAGTTTGGTCCAACATGTTGCAGAGACAGGTTTGGGCCAACACCAACCATCCAGGGCGAGTAGACCGGGTCAGGAAATGAGCTAACAGCAAAATAGGGAACTGGCTGATCTCAAGGGGGGCGGGGGGAGACCATCACGCACAATGACATTCATCATGATAAAGATGAGTTGTACTGGTCTGACGGGGTCCATCTATCAGACTCAGGATTTAATTTGTTCCTTGGGGTCCTAAAAACCAAGTTAGTTGAGATAATAGGAGAAGGTAGAGAAATGGTGGCAAATCAGCCAAGCAAAGTTGGCGGTTCTAGTGGCAGTGGACTGAGCTAGGGGAGTTTTTTAAAATGGTAGGCTGAACAGAAACATCTCCTTAAGAGATGGGTAAGGTCATACATAGCTGCACAGTGCAGCCCACTGTATGGCCATCCCAGTAGTGAGAGGTGAATGGCCGGGCCCACTGGGTGGACAAGGTGCCAAGCAGTGGGTAACAGTGTTCTCACCCTTGTTTCAGCCCTCAAAAAGGGGGTGTAGGCACAAACAACCCTCCCCGGCCCAGGGAAACCCAGGGATTGCAGCAGGGAGTAAGTTAACAGTTGGGAAGTTAGGACACAGGAGGATTCCACTCGGACTTAACTTGAGAACGTCTGGAGCTGTTAGACAGGTGACAATGGACAATCGCCTGTCTTGGACAGGGAACCTCCTGGTTGTTGACAAAAAGTTAAGAAATAAGTAGGACCCCAGTTCAAGGGGGGAAGTGGGGAGAGCTACCCCTTCCCCCTCTTGGATTTATAATTGTACCAATAAAGAGTGCGGCCGTTCTATCCCATAAACCGTGTCCTCGTCTTCTTTCGACAAATCACCCATTCTGCACAAAATTTACAACAGAGCTGGAATTACAGTCATCTTTGAAACATCTCACTGGCAGAGCTAAGAGAGAAGGTGGGAGAGACAAGTGGAAATCATCATTTAGAAATAGACAATATCATCCATATCCATTTTTTATGATGGAGTTATGAATGAATAAACTTTATTGCCGTATCTTACAGTTATTGCCATTACAAAATATAAAGAATATAATACAATAGGTAAGATTAAAATAAACACACAAACCTCAAGAATGCAGACAACATCAAACAACTAAATAACAAAAGGAAAATTGAATACACAATCATTAGATAATATCGTTTGAACAACAAAGAGTTCAGGCAAAAAAAAAACGGGGTGGGGGGGGCTTCGTGCAACAACCCCATTTCCAGCCCGTATTTCCTGCCCAAAATGTGAACCAAGAGAAAGTCATATATAAATGGCTCTAGGGTAAGAATGGCTGCAACCTTGGCCCACTTCCTTGCCAACTTGTGCCACCTTGGCACGGCTCCTAAGGAGTCCTCTGTCTCAGATATGTAACCAGATTGGCAAACACTGAGATTGCCTTAGTTAAGTCAGAGGCCTTGGGGCTTAAACATAACTCATATACTTTAGCGACAGAGTTCCTCTCAAACAGCTCTTGGAAAGGGGACAATATCCTGGTCCGAAAATGAGCAAAAACAGGACATTCAAAAAGCAGGTGTCTGTTTGTGTCCAATGCCTGTAAAACACAGGATCGGCACACTCTTTCCTCCAACGGGATCCCAAGATATCATCCCTCAAGAATAGCAGAAGGAAAGCCCACAGAACGCAGTCTCGAAAACGAGCACCTAATTCGGAAATTTGGCCTAGCCATAAGATACGAGGATTCCACGAGGGGGGCTACTGGAGGGACATAATTCCAGGCAACTCTCTGAAGCTGCCTCTGTTCCGAATCTAGCTGCAGCTGCTGATCTTCCAGCCGTTCCTTAACAAAAGACATAGTGGGTTTGAGCCCCTTGGATGCCAGGTGAATGGGGCAAAAACCCAGCTTCCTGATTTCCCCCTCAACCCGTACCAGCCAGGCGTCGAGAAGGCCCTTCTCCCTTGCCATCCTCAAAAGGGAGCTGTCCTCAGGGGGCAGTAGCACAATCTTTAGCCAGTATCTGATTGTACTTTGAAGGGCCAGAATCCTAAGGGGCCCACAACCGGATTCCAATCGCAGAAGAATCTGCGGTGTTCCCTTCGGGACACCTAGTACTGAGCGGAGAAAACCATTCTGTACCGCCTCAAGAGAGCTGAGGTGTGACAAGCCCCATACTGGAAAAGCATATAAAAGCTGGGCTACGGCTTTTGCTTGTTACAGCCACAATGCTAGTATCAACAACTTTCCCCCTTTCCCAAAATGAAAGTTTTTAATGGCTCCCACAGTTTGAGAAACTTGAATTTTTGCAGTCACCATATGTTCCTGCCAGCTTAATGAGCTAGAAAAAAATAATCCCCAAATACCTAAACTTATCCACCTCCTGGATTTCATTTGTCCCAATTCGCCAGTGATGGATTTCTTTATGTCTCCTGCACTTCATGACCATGACCTTCGTCTTCCCGTAGTTAATAGAAAGGCCCTCTCTGGTGGCATATTCACTGTTGGCCTGCATAGCTCTTCTCAAACCCACCAACGACTGGGAAATAAGCACTGTGTCATCCACATATAAAAGTGAAGTGATCTTCCTATCCCCAATCTGCGGTGGGTGAGAATCAGACTCCAACAGGAAAGAAGGTAGGTCATTTACAAAGATGTTAAACAGGGCCGGCGCCAAGAGACAGCCCTGTCTAACTCCATGATCCACTTGAACCTTCCCCGAGAGGGCACTATCTTGTCCATTTCTCACCTGGAGAGTATTCCCCTGATGGAGCTGGACCAAGAGGAATAGAAGCCTAGGCTCCATCCGCAGGGATCTGAGTTTCACCCATAGCCGCTCCACGCAGATGGAGTCAAAAGCCATTTTTAGGTCAATGAAACACAAGTAAGCTCTCCCTCAACGCTCCATACACCTCTCAATTATTTGAGCAAGAACTAGGGCATGGTCCACCGTGGAAACCCTGCTTGCTTGGGCTCTATGATGTTATTGGCCTTCAGCCAGTCCAGCAATTTCTGGGGTACATTTCAGCTGGTCGGCCATGATTAGATCTTCCCCTGGGGCCTTACCAGATTTTAATTGCCCAATCAGAGGGATGATTTCCTCTGGGGTCACTGGGGGCCAATGGTGGAAATTGTCTTCTGGAGCAATGGGTAGATCATAAATATTCCTCTGAGGGGCCGAGAACACTACACCATAGAAATCCTCCCACACCTCCGGGTGCAGGAGGGGGTTCCAGTGGATTTCCACCTCCTAGCCTAGCCTGCTGAATAAGGGTCCCAAACCTTTTAGAATCCCCCTGGCCCGCCGCTTTTTGCAAGAGTGCCCATTGCTGTTTTTGATTGGCTGAACGCTTTTCATTAATCAGTTTACGGTATTCCAATTGATGCTTGAAGAAGGCTCCCCTGGAAAGTCTCGAGGGGTAAAGTCTCAGAGTCTTGGCAGCACGCCTAAGGGCTATGCGCTTCCAGACCTAGTGACAGGAGAATTAAGCAGTAATCTAAGGTGTTCAGCCACATTCAATACTGTATTCCGAGAGGGGGCCTAACCTGGGGTGGCAATATCCTCAGGTTTGGATACATTTTGCCTGCTTCCTCTTAATTTGATTTTTACAATATTGCCACCCCAGGGTAGACCCCCTCCCGGAATACGGTATTGAATGTGGCTGAACACCTTAGATTACTGCTTAATTCTCCTGTCACTAGGCAGGATATTAGATCTGTGGATCAGCTCTTACTATCCCAGGATAGGTAAATGATAAATGTGATGTTTAATTCCCTGGAGACTATAAGAAAGATTTGGGAAAAGAAAGAACATCTTGAGGATCAGGCTGTTTTTATCTCCAGGGTATTTAGTACGGAGTCTGGCGGAATCTGAGTTCCTGTCTACAGAAGGAATGCCTGGGGGGGCAAGGAAGTAGGCTGTGAGGGCAAAGGATGCAGCTGAACATTAAAATCCCCCCCTCTTGACAAAACCACACGGTCCAACTTCTCGTGCATCTGATTCATTTGGATGCACATAAATCGAATTGTTTCTGCCATTACTGCCACATGGTTAGTTAGAAAGTCCATCAGCAAGTCAGGAGATAGACCTGGAAAAATCTTACTGCAACTCAAGAGTGACAGAGGGTCTCCTTCAGTAGAATTAATGGGAGTTGAGTGCCGTGAAAATGCAGTTCTCCTACCAAGATCAGCTGCAGAGGTAGAACGAGATGTTGACATGCCTCTATCTGGTGTTAAAGCCATAAGGGGGTTGTTGGTCATCACCTGGGGCCCAGTCTCCGGTCTGGAGAGGAAAGAGTCCAACCTCCGCTGTTTGAGGATTTTAGAAAATGGCGGCGAGCTACCTGCCGGGTCCAGGCGAAGTCTCTTACTGCTGGGCATTTGGACTTCCTCAATATAGAGCTAATAGGGGGCAGCTAGTGGAAAGATGAGTCCTGAGGTGCTACTCAACCTCTTTATTCTCTCTGCTGACGTCTGCCTCAACTCCACAGATGGCCCACGGACAGGAAATCAGCAGGGAACTCCCCGCAACAATCCCCGATTCTTCTCCCTGCAACGTGTTGATAAAGTCGAAGTGGTAAGAGCACGGGGGGGACGCCCACACCCACTAACGGGCCCCACCAACGGTCCCACCAACGGGCGACACCCTTTGGTGTCGCCCTTCAGCTGGTGCCCAAGGGCACCAGGCCCTGGTGATATACCTGAGGAGGAGGAGAGAGGGAGGGAACTCCAATGAGTGGCAGGCAGACAGCTAGCAGTTCCTCTGATCCCCCAGTCCCAACCCTCCACCTATGATGGAGTTGGAGGTGCTACCTCTCACAGTTTCAACCCTGACACTCCTATTTTGGCCTGTGGGAGTGTCAGGATCAAAATCCTCGACAGGTTACAACTCTAGATGGGATAGAAGAACAGACAGAGGTCGAGGAGAATAGATCTCAAACTGTGCTTGCAGTCAGCTGATGGTGGACAGACAGGCCTGGAGAAGACCAAATATTGCCCATAATGATTAATGCACAGTAATGTGGACATACTTTAAGAGCAGAGAGAGTATGTTTGCCATGTTGGTCCCAAATATAGGCAAATAGAGAAACAAATAGTACAGGAGTGATATCTTTTATTGGACCAGCTTCAGTTAGCGGAGATGCAAGTTTTCGGACCACACAAGGGTCCTTTGTCAAGCAAGTCAGTTCTTACTTCTGACTTGCCTGATAAAAGACTCTGTGAGGTCTGAAAGCTTGTACCGCTACTAACTGAAATCGGTCTAATAAAAGATATCACTATACTATTTTGTCTCTATATACTTGAAGAGAGGACTCAGTCCTGAATCTTGGCCACAAATCCTGTGTTCTACCAACATGTAGCAGAGTGGAGCCCTGATAGGGTGAGTCCTTGCAGGATCTCCATCATATACCAGTCCATACAGTCCTTTCTTCTGATCCATGCTCTTTCTTTAGTGTCAGATGCTCCCAACTCATATATATACCCTACATACAACAACCCCTTCTACAATCCCCCATACCTGGCCTAACTTTCTTTCAGTCAGGTACTTCTTTTAATCTCAGTTGAGACCCTCCCAGTTTGGCCCCTCTTGTCAGCTGGCCTCCAAGGTTAGCCCAGTGAGCTCTTAGGACTGGTTCCTTCCCTCTGAGCCCCCTCGCCTGAGGCCAAGCCGTCAGGCTTGTTGCCTCTTCCTGATGGTCCTCCCCTTGAACTCCTCAGCTCACCCTTTTTGTTTGAATGACTGAGGCTCTGTTGGCTTCCACAGAGCCACTCAGCTGGCCTTAATTAAACCTCCACACTCTGCTCCCTTAAAGGGCCCAAAACTTACTAGACCTCTCCTACACCCAACCCTGCAGCAACTTGCCCTAGCCCCACAGGCCTGGTCCTACAATGACTTGAGTGACTTTGTCACACAACAGTAGAGAGGTTGTCCTCAGAGATGACATCACGCACGCACACACACTTTTAACACAGATGCAAAAGGAGTGGACTACTTGATATACCTTGGCTCTTGGTCTCTGATTCAACATTGTACATATACAATGATCTGGATCCTTGCTTTTATTTCTCCTCCTGAGCACATCCCTAACATGCCCTTTATCTGGCCCCTGGAGCGTGTACTCATTTTGAAAGTGGTCCACAGGAAGGGAAAAAAAGTTCCCCCCACTACTGGCTTAAACCCATTTTTTCCACTCAGCAAAATGCTCGCACATGAGAAGCCAGTGTAATTTAAGCACATGCCTGAAGTTAAATACACATTTCACTAAATCAAGGCTCTGCTTTCCTGCTTTATTTTGCATTTAGCCAAAGCATTCACTGCAGGTGGCCCGTAGAGCTTGTACATACAGACACAAGACTGCACATCAGCCAACGAAAACTGCAAAACAATTGCGATAGGTGGAAAATGTTACTTGGAAGATGATCCTCTGGCTAGGATCACTGATGCTCAGCCCTTAGCACTGGCAGGAGTCTCGCTGAAGTGATTGAAATCCACACACTCTCTAATAGATAGCACAGGTGCAAAGCAAGCAGAGGATCATGCTGTTAGCCATCAAAGTTTAAATGAGGTCATTTGCAATCAGCACTTTAAAACACTTGAAAATCGTTCCAAATCGTCACTGATATGAACTGGGCAGCTGTGTAATTCCTGGAGGAGATGCCATTTTAATGATAGCTGTAACAGGAAACGCAGCTTGATAACGTCTGCAACAGCTACAGGAAGCTCAGCTTGATCATGTCTGTCTGGACAGGAAGATGAGAGCCTGCTGTTCTGAGTGCTCTGCGGTGTAGTCTGCTGTTCCCAGCTGGGGCCTGCAACTTTTATTGCCTTGGCCTGATAGGCGTCAACAAGAAGACAATATGGTTGCTTCACGTTGAGTTATTTCAAACACGCCATTGTTGAAAAAATTGAAAAATTATTGTTTTGGGGGAAATTATTAATTCATGTCTTCTTGCAGTTTTCCTTTAATTTTTTTTTTTTTTTTTAAGTGAGGCAGAGGCATCTTATCTGACCTTTAGTCCAGCAGAAAGGCACAGATGGCTTCAAGGAGAAAAGCAAATGGTGTTCAATGGCCGTTTGCAAGCGGTCTCCAAAACACACATGTGCAATAGCCAAAATAAAGTCAACTGATATCTGACCTTCTGAATAATCGATCCAAGACAACTGAAAGGGATATATCTGATGAAGAGGGGCCCAAATGACAGTTATTATTTGTTTCAGGAGATATGGTTCAAACCAAGTAAAATTGGCAGATACCATATTCACCACAGACATTTGTTCAGCTCCGCCTGAGAATGCCTGAGAATTTCGCCTTCGCAGACTGCAATCCTGAACTCCTTGAAGTCTGTGGCAAAAATCTCATTGGCAATGATGGGTGAGAATGGCACCTGCGGCATCAGGAGGTGGGGCATGCCAGCAATACGTCAGACTTCAGGCCCCTGCTTTATATAACTCGTCCCCTGCTGCTTCTTTTAATCCTTCACCTTTCATGAGCTGAAATGACCTTTTAAGAAAGCATTCCATGCCTTTCTGGTAGCACACCTAAAAAAAAAAAAAACTACAGAAGGATTCATAAACCTTATAGTACATCGTGCCCCCAAGCCTTATCATGCGACGTTCCGCAGGGTTTTATTCTGTCTCCATTATTATTTAATGTATACATGCAGCCCTTGGGGGAGGTCGTGAGAGAGTTCGGGGTGTGGTGTCACCAATATGCTGATGATACTCAGCTGTACCTCTCCTTTTCAACTGACCCAGACCCGGCTGTCTCGTTGCTATCCCAGTGCTTGGAGGCCGTGGCGGAATGGATGTGGCAGAGCAGACTGAAGCTCAGCCCCGATAAGACGGAGGTGATGTTGGTGAGGAGAGTGAGGGAGGTAGTGGCGCCCCTGATTGTGGGGGTTTGCCCTCCTATAGCTCAGTAGGTCCGGAGTCTGGGGGTTATATTGGATGCGGATCTTCGCCTGGAGCGGCAGGTGGAGGCAGTCGCTAAGGCTGCCTTCCACCAGTTGCATCTGGTGCAGAGGCTGCGTCCCTTCATCTCCGGCCCGGACCTGGCCTCCCTCATCCATACCTTCGTCACCTCTAGGCTGGACTACTGCAACGCGCTCTACATGGGGCTTCCCTTGTTCCTGGTTTGGAGGCTGCAGCTAGCTTCGGAGGCTGCTTACGGGGAGAGTTCGTTTGGACCATATTACACCTGTGCTCCAGACTCTGCACTGGTTGCCAATAGCGTGCCGAGCTAGGTTCAAGGTGTTGGTGTTGATCTACAAGGCCCTTCACGGTCTGGGCCCCTCGTACCTCAGGGACCGCCTCGCCCTCCGCGCCCCAGAGCGGCTCCTTCGGTCGGCCGGGAGTGCCTTCCTGGAGGTTCCCCGCATAAAGTGAGGGGCCACAATGGAGAGGGCATTCTCGGTGGCTGGGCCGCGCCTTTGGAACTCCCTTCCGGAGGAAGCTCGCCTGGCCCCAAGCCTGTTGACATTCCGGTGATGTTGTAAAACCTGGCTGTTTGCCCAGGCCTTTGGGTTTGGGGGGAGGGGTGGGTTAGGGTTTTTATCTCCCCTACCCTGTTTATTGTTTTAATGTTGAATTGTATCCCGGGGCCCTGTTTTAAATACTTAAATTGTATTTTGATGTATTTTAAACTGTTTTATATTTGCTTTTTATATGTATTTTTATTGCTGATGGAAGCCACCCTGAGCTGTTCGCAGGAGGGGCGGGGTATAAATTCAGAAAATAAATAAATATAATTAATTTCTCATAAACCTCAGGTTTATATGCAGCTAAATCACTGCTCCTGGTGCTAAAGAGGATTTAAAACAAAAATATTCCTTCTGGGTAAAAGAAAGTTCTGCTGCATCACTTGCAATGCTGCAAGGGGCATAGCTCAAGTGATAAGAGCATGTGCTTTGCATATATAAGGCCGGAGGTTCAATCCCCAGCATCCCCACCTCAGGACCTCCAGCAGCACGCCTGGGGGAGGCCCCCGCTGGGGGCCCGGAGAGTTCCCAGGTGGCATGCTGGGATGGTCTCTGCCAGAGACCCTGGAAGAGCTGGATTTGGACCCGAATTTGAAACCCCTGCTGCTATGTCAGGGCTAATATATATATATATACTGGGCTAAGATGGACCATTGGTCTGACTCAGGCAGTTTAAAAAAAAAAAAAAACTTTGAACAAGGTCAGATCACAGCAGCCAAAGGCTTTGGACAAACTGACCAATAGGAGGAGCTGATTTAGGCTCCCTTTCTACCTCCTCTCATGGTCCATTGTTCTCTTAGGTCACTGAGGACGGGACATGGAGTAATGGATTTAAATTAAAGGAGGGAAAGATTAGGCTGAGTACCAGGAAAAATTTTGTAAATACCAGGCCAGTTAGGCAGTGGAATAATTTGCCATGAGAGGTTGTGGAGGCCCCATGACTGGAAGTCTTTAAAAATAGATTCAACAGACATCTCTGAGGGATAGTGTAGGTACTGTGGGTCCTGCTTAATGACAGAGGGCTGAACTAGATAGCCTTGGGGGTTCTTTTCAGCTCCATGATCTTATGATTCTATATATGGTTTCACTTCTCTAGTCTCTTCAATGAGAAGCCCTTGGCACAGAGGCATGGGGCCTAAGTTGGATGCGCTGTCTGTCTGCGCCATTTGGGCCTTGGTCTGGGCCAGGCTTTTCAATGGAGGGAGGCCATTGCTTTTGCAGAGAGCTGTGATATCATGGTGCTCCATAGGGGAAATAGTTCCATCTGAAAGGGTTGGAACAAGGCCATCACCCTGCCCTATTCTGACATGGTCCCGCCCCTCGTGGAGCATTTGTGATATCTTCAAGATCCTTTGGAGGCAGGGCCATCCTGGTCTGGCTTAGCCCCAAATTTCCAGCATCACTAATTTGACATAAACCAGCATTAGCCAGTTGTATTGATGCGAGTCCCATTCGCTCATGTTGTCTGGTGCCAAACAACTTGAGGATCGTACCCAAGGAAAGGTTTCCTATCAATTCAGCACCTTCAGGCCACTTCGCTGGAGTAGTTCTACCGGTTTGAATGGGACTTCTCTGGAATAAGGAGTCTAAAGACTGTCATCCCTATGAAAGCAATTCATTTAACTTGATGTAGTATTAGTGGGTTCGGTTTATAAAATCTGAGTCATTCCAATGCTAAGATGTAGCTTCCTGAAGTTAAAGAGAGTGTATTAGTTACCCTAATTAGTGGAAAATAAAAGCAATTTAGTCAAAATTGCATGTAGTTTACCTCAGCAAAGTGCCAGAGTGTATTCATCAGGAAAGGAAATCATTAGACACAATTGGGATTTTGTGACTAATCACACAGTGACTCTCTGAACACAAAATCACTGGTGTGAACTCTTGCACCATGTCCATGAAAAATGGCACATTTCAGAGACACTTCATTTAATTAGCTAATAAATAATAATCCATTTATTGTGATCCAAACACAACTGTCAGAGACATTCCGGATATCATGATGCAGTAGATGCACTGTAGTCAGGGACCCATGTTCAATGTGTTTTCCCCACTGCTGTCAATGGGGGAAACGCAGTGAACACAGGCCCCTGACTATAGTCAGCTAAAACACATCGCAGAATTGACCAAAGTCCATAACTTCATATAATACAGGGGGACTAGCTGTGTGTGACTGTTCAGTAATACAGAGGCCCTTATTCTGCAGACATTTATGTACATGTAACTCCATTGACATGAATAGAACTATATGTATACATGCTTGTAGTACTGGTGACATAGAGTTCTTCTTGGTCCTCCAGTCATCAGAAAGGCTCTAGGTATGCATGTTGCTAGAGGCATTTTCTAGTTCTCTGCTAAAAAGCATGTTATTTTGCTTTGAGCCTACAATACAAACTGGACTCCAAGGAAAGAGATGTTAACTTCAACTCAGTTTCCCTGTCTCCTTACAGGAGTGCGGAGAGTTTTATGAAGGCCTAGGACACAATGCCATATGAGGCACCCTCCTTCTCACACTTCTTCTGTTTCTGGTTTCATTCATGTTATACACAGAAGAAGGGTCTACACTTGGCACAAAGTGTCCATCCTCTCTCATCTTGGGTGAAAACAAACTAGACAGTAGCCTGAGTTAACCCATGTTAGCCTGGGAGTCAAAAAGGTTAGCAATGTGGTCCAGGCAAAGGCTCGGCCACCTGGGCTAAACCAGGTTAATGTGTGCCCTTCAGGTAGTGGAAGACTGTTATGTCTCCCATCAGTCTTCTTTTCTCAAGGCTAAACATCACTAGGAAATGATGCTTCTGTTAATGAAGCCTAAAATTGCATTAGCGTTTTTTGCGGCTGCATCAGACTGCTAACTCATGTTCAGTTTGTGATCAACTTACAATCCCAAGATCTTTTTGCATGTATTGCTTAGGGATTCCCCATCCTGTATTTGTACATTTCATTTTTCTTACCTAAATGCAGAACTTTACATTGTCCCAACACCCCGGAAGAAGACAAGGACACATGCTTGGGGTTAAAAGGCCGCACTTTATTTACGTTATCAAAGTCAGGGAGGGGGTATCCTCCCCCCGGGTCCAGCCTGTACCAATTTATTAACTATTTATCTAACTAGCTGAAACATCTAACGTGTGCGGTCTGAGGTCCCTCGGTACCGAGTAACTTTAACTACTGCTAGGTCACTCTCACTCCAGCCACCCAGCTGGTCGGGGAGGTAAAGACCTCTCGTGACTGAAGTAGGAGGGAGGTGACAGCAGCTGCGCCATGGGGACAGCCCCTTGACCTCTGATGTATAGCTCGCCCCTCCCTCCTAGGCCAGGGTTTGGCTCTAGCTTCGCCCATGGCCCCATCTCGTAAGGAGATGCCTTAATGAACCGCTAACTCTATGAAACCTGTTAATTATTAATTACCTGAACCCCTGCCACCATAAACTGCCAGCGTATGCTTGGTTAGTTTTAGTTCCACACCCCGACCTCATAGAAACTGCAGGAGCTTTTTCTTGATGGCCATCAGATACATCTGGATACCCTCCTCGGATAGGTGTACTCCATCTGCCCTGTACAACTCCGGTCACGAAAAATGAATTCCGTTGTGGACAATGATGTCCCCGCCATGAGCGAGAACCAACTTTTCCACCTCCTTATTGATCTTCCTGCATGTTCTGTCTACTCTATCTGGGCGAATCGCCTTGGCCCACCTGATCTTTTCAATCATGTGCAACCAAATCAATTTGGTGTTAGGCAATAGCCTGCAGGCATCCACTCAGTCCCTCTTTATCCTGACCAGTAGCTCTACACCTGTCAATTTGGAAAGGTTTTTCTCACCTAAGTGTACTATCAAAATGTCTGGGTGCCGCCCTCTGGAGGCCCCGTATATTAACAGTTCCCACCTCATGCCACTCCTGGCCTTCCAGATAACTTCAGCCTTGTTGCTGAGGCCCAGCTGGGAGCCCCAATGAGTGCGACCTGCCACTTTGCCCGCCCAGTACACAATGCTGTGGCTGGCTATCCAGATCAGCTTGCGCCCTCCTTCTGGTCCTAGTCCTGTAGATAAAACAGATCGAGTCAATACGGTTGGGCCTAGTGTGCCAAACTACACATGTAAGAGCAGAATGCCCCTGATCTCCATCTACCTATATCCTTGATTGTGTCTTCTGGCAACCCAAGAGCTGACGTGTAACTCGCGACGCCGATGCGGAAGGAGTGGGAACCGAAACGGTGGGCTGGCTGGCGTATTTTTCACAGTGCCCAGTACAGTATGGCTGAGAATTGGTGGCGGGTCAAGGGTGTGCCATCTGCGTGTATGAGAAAGGGGCCCGGGAAGTTGGGCCCGGACGGAGGGCCATGTGTTGCCGCGTTGCCCATACTGGGCACAGCTTGAAGGAACTTGTGGGGTGTAGCATTATAGTGTGGCCCCTTGACCTCTGGTCATTCTTTGCACTGCAAAGGAGAATAGAGGGTCTGGTCCTTAATTTTCACATCACTGTCCCTAACTGCTCTATTCGCTGGATCCCATTTTGAGGCTGTTGTCAGTTTGCCAACTCAGAAGGCTCCAAAGAAAGCCAACTTGAAGGCCGCCCAAACAGGTTGGCCTTGAAAACATTGAAACACACCTGGGTAAGGGAGGCTCTTAATTCCCGAAGTATTGGGGGGTAATGGGCAACCTATCATACACCCTCAGGCCCCATTGGTGCGCCCATGTCTCAATCAGTCTTCCGGAAAAGAAACCCTGGTCTGGGGGGGTGTAGTCCGCCAGTTTTCTACAGAAGGCAACTGCCGCTAGCCTGCCTGCTTGGTGGTCGGTGCTAGGCTCTTCACGCGCAGGGACAAGGCAAATTGCAGCATGTGTGGCTCTGGAATGGGGAAACCCATGTCCCAACCACTGGATAACCCTGAATTGCTGGAACTGTGAGAATGCCCTTAGGTTTGTCACCCTGGTGCTGGGCGCTAATGACCCCTGAACCGCCTCATACAAATCTATTGTCCAATGTTCCACATGTGGGTTGGTATGACCTCGAGCTCGACTCTGGCTGCTGGTGCCAGTTGCCAGAAGCTGTCCATCTGGTGGCGGGAGAGTGCATCGGCTATTTATTGGGCCATAGGTGAACTGTGAGCATGATAGGGAAGAGCTCGAGGAAGGTGAGATCTCGAGTTGCCCCCACCTCCACCCACGCAGGGGGCCAAGGGGCTGCACACCACCTTCCCCAGAAGTATAGTCCAAAACCCAGGCACCCGGCCGCATCTGACTCTACCTGTAGCTCAGCCTCTAAAAGCAATTTTTGCCTCCAGAGGCTCACCCCATTAAAAGTGGTCAAAAAATGCCTCCACACCAACAGATCTTCTCTCATATCTGCCATAACCCGTATATGGTAGTGAGGGGGAAGGTTACCTGGAACCTTGGCATAAAGGTGGGACAGGAATGCCCGTCCCAGTGCCACCATGCAGCAGGCAAAGTTCAGGCTACTTAATAAGCCTTGCAGTTGGCGGACTGTGACTTTGGCGGACGTGAGGCATTGCCTGATCGCCTCGAGTAGCGGGACCAGTTTGTCCTGGGGGAGGCGTGACTCTTCTTTAACTATGTCTAGTTCTATCCCCAAGAAGGTCAGCACTGTGGCCGGGCCCACTGTCTTTTCCGGGGCAAGGGGTACTCCTATCTCGTGGGCTATGGACTGGAAAGTGAGGTGTAACCTCTCACACTCCCCCATGCCCGTCCTGCCCCAAAACAGGAAGTCATTGATATAATGGATGACAAAAGGTGACCGCACCCTGTGATGGACCAACCAGTTGAGAAGCGAGCTAAAACGTTCGAAGGCCACTTTTTTGGGGGGGGCAGTGCCGTCCCGACCAAAAGGGATCATTCACAGGCGCCACCCCACCCTTGACCTGGGCATGGCCACTGTCAGTGCGTGGAATGTTAGTCACGTTGCTCATGCGTTCCAGCCACAGGTTCTGGGCGTAACTGTCCCAACGTAGTCCTGGGATTATAGAGTCCCGTTTTCGGAATGCCTCGTTAATCATTAATTGGTGCACTCTCACCATCTGTCTGCCTGCACCTGGAGCTTTGGCGGGTGCTTTGTCTGCTGCCATTGCCGCCGCCAGCACCTGGGGATCCCTCGTTGTTCACCTGTGGGAAAGAGGGGGTGCGTGCATGTGGGGGCTTAGGGAGCACTGAACTGAGACCTTCCCCCCTCCCCCCCACATGCGACTGGAAGAAGCCAGGGGTCATATGAGGACATTACCTGTGGGGCCACTCCGCGCACTCTCACCATCTGTCTGCCCACACCTGGAGCTTCAGCGGGTGCTTCACCTGCCGCCATCACTGTCTCCAGCGCCTGGGGATCCGTCATTGTTCACCTGCAGGAAAGAGGAGGTGCATGCATGTGGGGGCTTGGGGAGTACTGAACTGAGACCTTCCCCCCTCCCCCCCACGCGACTGAAAGAAGCCCGGGGGCATATAAGGACATCACCTGCGGGGCCGCTCCGCGCACTCTCAACATCTGTCTGCCCACACCTGGAGTTTCGGCGGATGCTTTGCCTGCTGCCGCCACCAGTGCCTGGGGATCCCTCATTGTTCACCTGCAGGAAAGAGGGGGTGCATGAGTGTGGGGGCTTGGGGAGCACTGAACTGAGACCTTCCCTCCTTTCCCCCCCCCCTCACACGACTGGAAGAAGCCAGGGGGCATATAAGGACATCACCTGCGGCTGCGCCGCAGGCCACAAGCCAGTGAACTCAAGCCAAAGGGCCCAGGCCAAAGGGTACAGCCCTTTGGGGCCAGTTGGGGCTTAGGGATTGTTGTTTTGTTGTTGTTGTTGTGACTGGGGGGGAGGAGTTGTTTGGGGCAAGTATTGTGTTACCTATGGAACCTTGAATGTGATGATTCAAACTTGTTCAGGTCCCTTTCCTTTTGAAACTGTCAACTCGATCTCTTGGGGAATTTGATTTATTGCTTACTTGTCTATCTAAGATTTTTAGCTTTCATAATCCCTGCTTGGGAGAGGATAGGGTAATACTATTGTCTTGTGTATTGGGGTTTGAGGTTAACTTCCTTGGTCTGCCTTTACGTTAATTTATAATGCCCCAAAAAAGGAGTCATCAGGGAATGACCACTAGGGCTCGTTCCCTCATCAAGCAATTACATCTTGAGGACTTTCTTAAAAGCCCCCAGGCAAACCTCTTGCCAGAATCATCTGATGTTCAGGATCTTTTGCCAATCCTAGGGACCCAGTCCCAGGTGCCTGGGCCACCTCAGGTGGATTCACCAGAAGGCACCAGTTCCTCTTCTCCTCTATTTCCTTGCACGCAGGTACCCTCACAGGGCACTGTCCATACGCCCTTCCAGGTTTCACCACAGACTCCTCGCTCCTTGAGGTGTTGGGCAACCAATCTTGTTTGATCGGGGACCTTGTTAAGAAATTATATGTCCAACTGGAGGCAATTAATACTCAGTTGGAGGTTCAACGCAGCAAACTGGATGCTGTCCTGGACCTCCTCCATGCTGTCATGAGGGATCTGGTTGATGGTCGGAAGGTGCAGGGGATCTCCATCGCTTCCCAGATGTCTCCTGGTTATAAGGAGACCACCAAATCCATCACTGGGGAGGATCTGGGGGCAGCAGTGTGTGCGCCTCTACGGAGGGATATTCCCCCTTGCTTTTTGGATCCTAGTGATATTGCCCTACGCATTTTACCATTACGGTCTGTTTTTTTCCCGCCATGGCATTCCAAGGCAGATATTAGTTTATATTTACCCCAAATTATGGGGTTTTTTTGTTCCAACTAGACATATTAGACATTTTCTCCTTTTGCCTTCTACTGGACTGATCCAACGGGTAGTTGTTTATTTTAGATTTTCACAGATAGTGGACAGTCTTATTTCCCATACTGTTTTATTCTCATTCTGGGGGGGTCTTTCTCACTTGGGTCTTTAGAGAGGAGGGGGTTTCCTCCCTTGCCCCAATGTCCTGTATTGCCCCTCAGGTCCCTCTTAAGAGAACCACTGGGTCCTTCACCAAGAACCCAGTTTGGCCCGGTGATGCTCAAGTTAGGAAACCTTCCTTGGCTCCTATTAATGTAAGGCTGTTAAATCTTGCTAACCAAGAAGTGGTTAGGTCTTCTGCTCCCGCCTTAAGGGGAGTCCCTTTAGTCATAAGGGGGAATGATGGTTTGTCCCAAAATTTAGATCTCCCTAACCCCAATCTGTCGTCTTTGCCAAAACGTACTTTCTCCTTTTTATCCCCTAATACTACTGTCACAGGGCTGGAGGATCGTGCTGGCCTAGATGTAGTTGTTGCTCCTTCAGATAAGGTCTCACCTTCTGTTACCATACTCTCAGGGTCAGTGGACCAAAAAGGGGATGGGGACCCTCAAGTTGTTGAGGCCCTGTCAGCTAGTGCATCTTTAATCTCAACGAGTCTCAATTACACTTTGGGTAACCCCCCACTATTACTTCTGGACCCTATAGGAGAACGAAATGGGGACTCTACAACAGGTGCTGGGCAGGTCTTAGGTCCAGCCCCATGACTGTTAGTCAAGGATCATCAGAGGGGCACTCGGCTATGTTCTTGGAATGGAGCCGGCTGGGAAAGACATAAGGAGAAGATAAAGCATTTAGCTGAAGTCCAAGACTGCCAAATAATTTTGATACAAGAAACCTGGGCAAAAGCCCCTTTGGATTTAGAAGGTTACATTTCGTATGATGTTCCAGTTGTAAGCTATAATTCCAGAGGCAGGGACTGTGGGCGCCTAGGCTGTCTTATTAAAGACAACTTGGACTTGAGGGAATTTACTTCTGTCCAAATTCCACCAATAGTTCTGGGTTTTTCTGCCAAGTTAGGTTCCTCCACCTTGATCATTCTTACGATCTATATTCTCCCTATAAATACCAACTCATTTAGGGATTTGCTACGGAGCGATCTTGAGAGCCTGCTGGAAGAGCTTATTTATGCATACCCTGACGGGCTCCTTTTTCTTATGGGGGACTTCAATGTAAGATTGGGTACGGATGATGCAGCCATGGCTCCCTATTACAATCTGAGTTCTAGGGACCAGATTGACCCGTTGGGCCCCGGGGTTCCTAAGGACATGGGGATAAACCCCTGGGGAATTAGGCTGGCCAATCTGGTTGTTTCATTTAATTTGCATATTGTGAATGGATCTGGGTTTGGGGACATGGATGGCGAGTTCACTTACGTTGGAGCAGCAGGCTCCAGAGTTGTGGATTATGCCTTGGTATCTTCCTTGGTGCTTCCTTATGTCGTAAATTTGCTGGCAAAGAGCTGGTAGGAGACCATCTCCCCTTAATTCTTTCTGTTTGCTTTTTCTCAGGCAACATCGGGCATAACAACTTACCCTCTAAGGAAGCTAGTAACCTTGAAATCCATAGGGTCCCAAGGTGATATGAATCGTTGGCCCAAGCATTAGGAGCCTTGCTGGCTTGCCCGGAAAATGTTCCACTCAGGGAAGTGATGTCCCAGGAGGCCAATCCAGAAGTCTCAATAGGCTTCTTTGAGCAGATCATTGCCAATTTGTCACATGCAACATGCACCGTGGGCAAAGTCTAGCAAGCCATGGTTCGATAGGGAGTGCCGTAATGCCCAAATTAAATTTATTTCTGTTTATAGAGACTACAGGAAAGCTTCTATGTTAAAGTTACCCCAGAATATTTTGTGTATAAGCAGGAGTACAAACGGCTGATTAAGCAAAAGAAAAGGTTATACGCAGAGGGAAAATGGCTGTGCTTAATGCTGGCAGCTGATCAAAAGAATGACAGAAAGTTTTGGCAGTTAGTAAAAGGGGCTACTTCACCGTACAACAGGCCGCTTATAACCTCCATCTCTCCACAACTTTGGGTAGAATACTATAATGTAGCACAGGAAGCGATGGTTGCCGCAATTAATGACTCCCCAGAGGTCATTTGGGATGACTTTCACCCCTGGCCCCTAGTTACTGTAGAGGAGGTGGAACAGGTAGTGGGTACTTTTAAGAATAACAGGGCCCCTGGCCCGGATGGCATTCGCATAGAATTTATAAAAAAGTTCTCCGAATGGTGGTTCCCATTACTGGCTGGGTTATTCACAGCTGTAAACAACTATTTGTGGACTAAGGCGGTGGTTGTGCCCATTTTTTAAAAGGGTAAAAGATCAAACCCTGCCAATTACAGGCCCATTAACTTATTATCAGTTATTGGGAAAGTTTACGCTAAACTTCTATTGGGCAGACTCTTAGACTGGATGCAACAAGAGACTATTGTGGCAGAAGAGCAAGCGGGGTTCCAGAGGGGCCGTTCTACGATAGAGCGGTGCTATATTTTAGATAATTTAGCCCACAAGTATCGGGCCCGCACTGGTTCCTTTTTTGTTGCTTTCCTGGACCTAAGGTCCGCCTTTGATTCTCTTGACAGAACTATTTTATGGCAAAAGCTCCAGAATACATCTATCGAAGGTAGACTCTTCAATTTAATCAAAACTTTGCATGCCAAATCGCCCTTAGTGCTTAAGATAGATGAGCAGGGCCATATTACTGAACCTATATTTACGTACACAGGAGTTCGGCAGGGCTGTGTGCTGGCTCCAGCCCTTTTTAACTTTTACATCAGTGAGGTAATCCCGAGGATGTCTGATACAACCTTTTTTCTGCCTAAATTAGGCTCTAGAGTGGTAGGCTGCTTGGCGTATGCTGATGACATTGCCTTGCTATCACAAACCCGAATTGGTCTGATAAGGCAACTCAAGACCTTTGCCTCCTTTTGTGAGGACCATAAACTGATTATCAACTTTGATAAAACCAAAGTCTTGGTCTTCTCAAAAGGGAGGAAACACTTTTCCTGGAACATCCATGGGCACTTGATCCTGCAGGTGGATTCTTTTCACTATTTGAGGCTCTTGTTCCATAGATCTGGCTCTTGGAGTGAGCATATTGCTAGAGCCATTCTGGTAGCCAAAAGTACAGCTCGGTCTATTTTATGGCCTTTTCAGGTAAGATTGCTATTATCGCAGCACTGAAAGTCTTTAACAGCAAGATAGGTGGCCAGCTTATGTATGGAGCAGAACTCTGGGCCCCTTCCCAAGCGCGCAGACTCAATATAATTAAATCTAGGTTCTTGGCCTCCCTTTTTGGGAGGCCTATTGGCACCCTAATTGCAGCCTTCCAGCTGGAAACAGGAAGTATTAGCCTTCAAGACCGTGCTATAGCACAAGCATTGAAATTTTGGGCTAGATTGTACACACAGTGCTGCTCAGCTCTATTACGAGAAGCTAGCAGGGATTCTTTTCTCTCCCCTTGGACACAGATGACAGAAACCCATATTAATTTCCTTGGGCTCTCCAAAGAATATTTGGCACACAAACCTATTGGCGCTGTGCACAAGAAAAGTCTCAGTAGAGCTGCAGACATAGGGTGGCAAAAGGAGGTAGGTAGTGGGAGAGCCTCGCAGCAGCTTCACACTTACTTAAATTGGGCTCCTACCCAGGGTTTGGTTCCAAAATATCTAGACTCCTCTATATAAGGGAGGGTCAAATTTCTGTTTTTTCATGCCTGTGTAAATGCTATGCACTCTCGGGTTTCCAAGGGTAGGACTCAGGGAATGTCTTATTCAGAGCGTTTGTGCCCCTTTGATGAGGAAGTGGTGGAATCAGTGCCTCACGTTTTGTTACACTGCCACCTTTATGACCCTATTAGGGAAAAATTCCTTGCACTTTTCCTTCAGAAATTACCTGGGATATCGGATGAAACCTTGCTAACTGCACTACTAGACAGCTCAGACCCATTTGTTATAAAAGATGTAGCAGCATTTCTTACGCAGGCTTTCCATTATAGAGATATTTTTTTTAAATTCAGGCCTATTTCGAGGAACTAACCCCCCTAATTTAGCCACTATGGTTTTTCCATATACTTTTAGTCCTGGATGTGCGGTCTATTCTATGATGTAATTTTGGGGGTTCACTATGAACTTATTAATTTGGTGCATAGGATAACTAGGCCAGACATGACTTTTTTGTTTGTAACTGATTGTTTTTAAAAATTTTGTGATTCTGCTTATTAGCGATTTATATTTATACGGTTTTATTAGTTTATTTTGTAATATAGATTATATACATTAGGCTGTGTTTGTTCGTGAGCAATGGCCAGGAGTCACGCAATAAACAATGATTGATTGGTATTTATTCAGTTCAGTGGCCCATTCGGGGGCCATCTGTAACATGATGCCCATGAATACTGAGAAGGCTGCTGACCAGTTGGAGCAGTTGGACCAGTTTAAGAGGTCCACCTTGGGCCTCTTAAATTTCTCCTTGTCCCTCCTCTTCCTTAGAATTAGGGTCTGTGATGGGGTCACTGAACAGGAGGGAGAAGATATCGACGATTTCCCCCTCCATATCTTGTCCCTGGTGGCCTGCATTAGGTGGGCCCCTATCGGGGCAGTCACCTCCGCATAACCTCCAGCTAACAGGGGGATTTCCTGTACTCTCGGGCATTCCGGGTGGCTGAGTGTGGCATTGTACCCCGGTTGTGCCCAGACTTGGGCCACCTGCACCCCGCATCCCCCCCCGTGGCTGCTCCCCATGGCAGTTGCCCATGTATACACCTACCTGGGGAGCGGGGGGTGGCTGATCTGGCCACGGCACCCAGGATCCAACCCAGTCCAGTCTGTGCTCAGGGGGAGGGATGGGCAGACCTCCCCATCTGAGGCCTGCACAGCACCCAGCCAGCACCATCCTGCTCCCATTCCCGGGTGGACACCTCACAGCAGCACCTACCTGGGATCGGTCGCGGGAGCTCACACTGGCGCCGGGGGCTGAGATGACAGCATGTTGACAGCTCGGGTTCTATTTCCAGTGCTGCTGCCTCCCTTGTGTGTGAATTCCCCTCTGCCATTGCTCTCACTGTCACTTCCAGTGACTCCATCCTGTGGGTGAAGTCCTGTGGCTGCTCAAGTATGGCTCATGATGGATCACTCCATGGGCATTGCCTGGGCAGTGTGTTCTCGTGTTGGCTGTCAGGGGACAAATCATGCTGCTGCCCCCCCCGGTGGCAGGGAGGGGTACCTGGCCAGGTTGCCCGCCTGGGAGGTGAGGGGTCCCTATGCCACCTGAGTGCTGGTGGGGGGCCCGTGTCCTGCCTTGGTCTTGGCCTCAGAGGTGGGTCATCCCTGTATCAAGTGGAGGGTCTCAAGGACCTGTCCACCCACCTAGGAGTTGGAATGGGTTCATCCCGCTGTTGTGAGGGCTGTTCCCCGCCCCCTGTGGGAGGGTCCTGGGACCCTCCCCCATCTGTGGATGGTTCCCCCCCAAAAGGTGGGGCATTGGTGAGACCTCCCTGCTCCCCCGGGGGGGAGTTGTCGGGCAGTATGGTCCCCCTGCCTCCCCTTTCGCCGGCTACCACCTAGTCAGCCATGGTGGGGTCCCAGGGGGGGCGGCACCCTGCAAAGTCTCTCAGTACCCCCTCGCAGCTCCTCACCCTATGTTTCAGGGAGGCAAGGATCGCCTCAATTTCACACTGAAGAAAAAATCTCTCCCCCTTCCTCTCACACATATTTTACTCACCTCCACACACCAACATTCATGGTATTTTCACAGTGATCCTTATCTCTGGCAGCAGCACACTACCTTGATTTACCAGGAGCGGAAATTCAGGATGATGCTTTAATAAAAAAAATCTCAATCCTTTACATGCAGTTTAAACTGCCAGAAAAAACCTAATTCAAAAGATATAATTTTACAGAGAGTTAAACACTATCTGCTAAGACACCTTTGAAATACAGGGTTTGTGATTAATATTTCATATTATTTACTGTATCTTCCAAATCCTTTCTTCAGAACTGAACACTTCAATAGGCTGCTAACCCATGATTTTTGCATATGGCAAATTGAAAGCAATGGGCTGAATCTTCCCCATTTACACTGGTGTAAATCAGAAGTAACTCCAGTGGGAATATGAGAAGCTATCTCAGTGTAACAGATATCCGAATCAGGATCTGTAAATACAATTCCCCCCCACCCCGCCCGCCGCAAAAAAAAAAAAAAAAAACAGGAAAGTCAGAGACCAATTCTACTCATGTAAATTCATTGACTTCTCTGAGCTTTGGAATAACTTGGAAAATCAGGCCAAATACTTTTCAGGCTTTAGGTAAATTGAAAAACCAAGGATGTTATTTGCAAAACTTTCAAAATAAATAAAGAGAAAATTTAATCACAGTAACCAGAGGGTATTGATATATCAGCTCAGCAGTGCTACTGCATTTCCAGTATAGTAGTTTGACTCCATTATTTGGAGGGCAGGACTGCTAATGGACAGTGTTTCTGTCTCCTAGTTAAACGTAAAAGTATGTCATTTATGATGCAGCAAGTAAATGGACTGATGCAGCAAAGGCTCTATAACTTCTTAGTAAGAAGAGTGTGTTTAAGTGCAATAAAATAAAATAAATAAATAAATATTTATTAAAGCCACAAAAAAGAGTCTATGACTGTTTTTAGATGAGATGTTACCACACAGGTCCACCCATCCCCCACCCACCCAAGTGCTCATCTGAAGCTGGTGGGGTGGGGTTCTACACTCCCATATAGGCCTCAAGCAACAGCGTTTTTTGCCATTTTGCTGTTTACTGCTGACTGTCTTGCCACTGCTCCGACAGCATTTGCCAACAATTTGCAATATTTTGTGAGAGTTCCAGGTATTCTGCAACACTTAAGATAATAGTGACAATTTACGACAGTTTACCGACATTTCTGACAGTTTTCCCGACAGTTTTCCCGACATTCTGACACTTTGCTGCATTTTCTGACACTTTATGGAACTTGACTTGCGACAGTTTCCAGCAATTTCTCCGCTGCTGAGAAATAGCGACAGGCAGTAGCGGAAAGCGGCAGCAAGCATCGCAACAAATATGGGGATGCCACGTCTATGTTGTGTTCGGAAAACGGCAATGGATTGGAGATTTCCGACAGAATTGTCGGACACTGCCGCATGTTGTTTCAGGCCTACTCCCATGACCACTCACGGAGCACTGGCGAAAAAGCCAAAATGTAGAATGGTGCATGGGGACAGACGCCCCACAGCCTCATCCCATATGAATGGCAGCAGCCAGCCATGTCAGCTGAGTGGTCTGCTGTTCAGAGGTACTGTGGCTAGGGAAACAGCCTTTGCAAGGCACAAGAACCAGTCAGGAGTGCTGGGGAGCCCGGGTTCCCTGGTACTTGGCTGGGACATATCGATATGAGAGGCCAGTCTAGCACGCTTCCCCCTCTCCCATGGTCCCCAGCAGGGGGAGTACATGGAGGCTGCCGGGGTACCCACCCAGGGAGCCACCTATTTGAACCCCTCCCCACTCATTCCATGTGCATGGGCGCTCTGCAGCCATCCCACTCAGCGGACATGGACCTGCCCCCCCCGGCCCCCAGCCGTGCCAGTTTAAAAACGGCCTATGTTATCAGTTCGTGAGTGGTAGCGATAGGCTATGTTGCTATGACAGCTGTCAGAATCTCATTATCTAAATGCAAAGCTAAACATTTTGTAATTATTTTTATTTTCAAAAAATGTTTATTCGTCCAGACAAGAACAATGCCCTCCACCCAGGACTGATAGGGTGTAACTCTACAACTTGCATGATATAGAATGCCAGATACCATGATGCTAATGTTTTTAAAATACTGGAGTTTGCAGATCACTTTGTAGAATAATGTATGGGAAGAAAAATAAATACTTTCCAAATGCTTGAAAAAAAGCCAGTGTGCCAAGGGTAATTGTGTTAATCCAGCTGCTGTCATCATTCAGAGAATAGTGTGATAGAATAAGTAGGGCATGTCCCTTTACGCTGCCTTTACATATGGTTCTCCTCACGAGGAAAGCATTCATGCTGCCCATCTAATTAGGGTGACTGCTTTTAATGAGAAAGCAAATTACATGTTAGAACTCAGCCCTGGAAATGGCCACAGAAGGTCGATGGTCATTTCTAATTGCAGAGAATTAATCAGGCTGGAAAGATTTCTTGGAGAAAGCTTTCGCTGACTAAGATATTTTAAAAAGGCATTAGGACTTGGTCCAACTTGCCACACTCTCCTGAAGTGCATGATTAATGGACCCAATCCTACAATCGTGTCTTTTCAGGAGGGTTGCTCACAGGAACAAGGGTTACAGGATCGGGCCAACATTTGCATGTCACAAGAATTTGGAGTGGGCATAAATGAAGCCTATATTAACCCCCACTCAAACCTCACTTAAATCATGCTAACAGTGCTGCCTGTAGAGAAAGCTTTTCTTCTCATAATCAGCTTCACTTTTTCCTTCTCTTCGCCCTCTGCTCTCATTCTCTATCAAACTTGGCTGCTGCTCTACCCTGGCTGGTTAGAGATTTGCTAATATATTGGTTCAAAAGCACAAAATTCATGTTAATCGTTGCCCCCTCATTTCTCTCTCCCCCAGCGCGCAGCCTCTCTGAGGAGCGGTTTCATAGCTTCTGCTAATTATCACCTTTGTAAGGCTGGATCTGGGATGGCGGTGGCAGGGGCTGGAGCATGTCAAGGATGGTGAGACAGGCTCCTGTTGACTGGGTTAAGTGCTGCATCTATATTCATTTGCTATATGTTTGGAGAGCTCAGAAAAGCAAGCAGCTGATCAAGGCTCACAAGTACAATGAGCTACAGCAAAAAACATCTGTTTTCTTGTAATTTTTTTAAGTGTTTTTTCCCCCTTCCCTGCGCAAAGCAAAGTTCTACGCACTTTTGTTTTGGGGAAGCCATTAAATTTAAAGAGATCATAAAAGGCACCTCTGTTTGCAAAGCACGGCTGTAGGTAGGTGGTATAAAAATCTTAGATAAAACACTGTGGATGGGCTTTGTCTTTTACAAGGGACATTTTTTTTGAGAGGCTGCTCCGTAGACACAATGGAGCAGACAGGCCTAGCCTCAGAGCCCAATCCTCAAAGCACTCTGTTGGTGCACACCCCAGGTTTGGAGCCCTACTGTGTGATATTTTATTTGAGAAAGCCTTTTAAAGAAAAAGCTGGTCAAAAATAGCAAATCCTGACTTTGAACAAAGGGTTGGACTGAATCACTCTCAAGGTCCATTTTGGCCTACAGTCTGCCCCTAAGGGCCTTACGGAAGAGTTGTGGGCAGGGAAGGGAAAATATGGCTTTGCTTTCTTCCTACTCTTTGTTCCAGGAGTACTGTATAAAAGCCTTCAAATATCTGTAAACATGATAGCAACCACAACGGTACCTCTGCACACAGCTTCCATGTGGTCCTGATCAAAGCTATTTACATGCACACGGACCGAACTTCCCCTGTGCAGGTGCACGCGTTGTGTCGGTTTATGGTAACAAAGTCTGCTGTAGCTCGGGTTCCCAGTTATGTACATTTTTTCAGGACCATTTATAAAACATACATGTTGCAGGGCCTGCATTGGTGCCATAGGTGCCAATGCAGGCCCTGCAACATGTATTTTTCATAAGGGGCCTGGAAAAATATACATAGGTGGGAACCCGAGCTGCAGCCCGACTATGCCACCACCTGCATCTGCCTCTGCAGCCCTGCCTCACTCACACTGTATGTACACGCAGGATAGGTGATTCAGAGGCACCATGGTAACATATCATTGTATTAACTGTTTTCAATGCATTAGCATTTTGGCTATGGCCTTTAGCATGATATATATTGAGGGGTTCTTTTCTCCCCAGCATTTAATAGCAACGGTACAAGACACTGAAGAAGGGGGGGCTGCCCCCCCAAACGCGTCTGGCGGAGTTTGGATGCTTCGAGAAAGCAGGACAATTGAAAGAACAGTTTGCATTATATTGACCTCGTTGGGTCAGCCATATTGTATTTTATTTATTATTGTGAGCACATGGTGGAGTTCGGATGCTTTGAAAAAAGTAGGTCAATTGAAATAACATCTCACATTATATTGACCTTTTGGGGTCAGCTATATTGTATTCCGTTTATCATTGTGAACACAGTTGAGATATTTGTATTCATTCCATTGCACTGCCCAGGTGGGCAGCTGTACATGTTCATACTTCGGGTTGGATTTATACATATATGTTTATATATAAAGACTTTTCTTTTGAATTAATTGTGGTGGTTGCTCCATCATTAGCAGCTCTTGCCCCTTTTCCCCTGTTTGGTTATTAGGGGGTTGCCCCTTGGGGTGAGGACTTTTCCTCGCTACCCTTTGTTTGATAAATCACCGCTCCCCACCCGCCCCCTTCCTACATTGGAGGGAGCGGCGTACGAGGGAGCGGGGTTTGCCCCGCCCAGCGGAAGAGGGCAGGTGAAAGGTTGTGCGTGCAGCGCCACGGCGCTGATGAGCCAGGAGGAAGTCTTGCGAGGCGAGAGTTGGAGGAAGCCATCTTAGGGCGCGACCAGAAGGAGCCAGTCGCGCTGAAGAAGCTGGGGAGAAAGGAAGCAGGCGCGGTAGCTCCGATCTCCTCGCGTCCTAGGCCCATCGCCTCCCGCAGTGCGGCAAAGTTTAGCCCCCCCTGCGTGGCACAGCAGAGGTTTCTCTGCAAGGCAGGACAGGCTTATCTCATCGCCTCCCGCAGCACAGCATAGTTCATCCCCACGGCACAGCGGGGACTTCCTCAGTCATTTCACATGGGCCCTGTTCACAAGTCCAATCGCCTCACGCATAGTTCAGCCTCCTGCAGCACAGCAGGGGCTTCTCCCCTGCACCTCACTCTTCAGGGAGACAGCAAACACCAGCAGAGCAGCCTGAGCCTGGGGCAATAGCCCCCCCCCAAACACATCACCATGGGGAGAAGAGGTAAGGGTCAGGGCAAGCGTCCCGCAGCCGGGGGTGGTGAAGATAGGACCCGGTAGGCTGATGGTTACAGTCATGAACAGCAACCCCACATAGCATGGCATTGCAGTAGTGTAGCCTCGAGGTTACCACGGCATAGATGACAGTGGCCAAATCCAAATCTGATAACAAAGGTTGTAGCCTTCTCACCAGATGTAATTGATGAAAAGCACTCCTGGCCACCACCAGAACTTGGCAATCCAGGTGCAGCAATGGATCCAAGAGCACCCCAAAACTTTAAAACTGAGTGATCAAAGGAGGCTGGACCCCATCAATAACAGCGGTCTCTATGTCTTCCAAGTCACATGGCTGGCTGACCATCATCACTTCAGTCTTGTCTGGATTCAGCTTCAGTCGGCTGAATCACTTGTGGCATACTATTTATTTATTTATCTATTTATTTATTTATTTACGTTTCTATCATACCCTTCCCTCTAAGAGGCTCAGGGCAGTTTACAAGATACTGCACTCTTATGAACCTGTGTGCATATGCAGACCACCAAGTTATTTGTATATTTCTAAATAAGCTAAACATCACAAGAGTAAGTCATAATTTAAAACCAGAACTCTTATATCCCGAAGGAGGATAGAAATGTTTCGTATCAATGGAATTTTTATTTCACGTTGTTGCCTAATTGGTAACAATCTTAAACACTGAGAAAAAGGGATATGTATATATATATAATATTGTGAACTAAAGCTTTTACAGTATTGAATCATATGGAGATTTTTTGTCTGGCACACAAGGTGAAATTTAAGTAACCCCTAGTTTCTTTCCACAAAGGAGATGTTTTTGCATTATTGCAAAGAGGAAGAGATGTGAGGCTGCCTGGCCCCGGCCCCACAATGTGGCCCGCCCCCTATCTCCACTCCATGAGAGGCAGCCATGGCTGCCAATAATGGGCAGCCATGGTGTCCCCCATACCAGAGCCAGGATGGCAGCGTAAACATACGTGCTTGACTGCTCTGGGTCACCTGGGCGGCCCTTGAGCCCAGATTGTGGGCTTCATTCCTTCCAGGCCCACAATTCCTGGGCAGTTGCCTACCTGGTCGAGGGCTGTAGCAGGTCTACATCTGGGAGCCTGCTAACAGACATGTATTTAATTGTATTTATTTATTTATTTAAAATTGCTACCCCACCCCTCCTGCCACAGGCAGCTCAGGGTGGCTTACAATTACTAAAATCAACAAACTTAAAATAACACATAAAAGGGAGGGAAAATAACTCATCCCCCCCCAACCCAACCCTTCCCCCCTCCCCCATTATCCATCTCCCCTGCCAAATGCCTGGCAGAACAGACAGGTCTTACAACTTCTACAAAAGGAGGGACGATCTAGGGCCAACCAGGTCCCTACCAGAAGGGAGTTCCACAGCCACAGTGTGGCCACTGAGAATGCCCTCTCCTGCATGGCCCCCTGGCAGACTCAGGGGACCTCGAGCAGGGCACCCCCAGATGATCACAGGGGCCAATCCAGGACCTGGGGAGTGAGGTGATCTCACACATAGGTAGGGTCCAGGCCATTTAGGGCTTTATAGGCCAAGACCAACACCTTGAATCAGGCCTAGAAAACTACCGACAGCCAGTGCAGAGAACAGAACACTGGTGTAATGTGCTCCCGGTGACCCAGTCCCACGGGCCACTGCATTCTGCACCAGCTGCAACTTCCAAGCCATCACAATGGGTAGCCCCATGAGTGCATTACAATAGTCTAATCTAGAGGTGATGAAAGCATGGATGACAGTGGCCAGGTCAGAGTCCAAAACAAACAGCCATAATTGGTGGAAGGCACTCCTTGCCAAAGCCTCCACCTGAAAATCCAGGCAGAGCTGCACATCGAGGAACACCCCCAGACTCTGTACCTGGGTGGCTAGTGGAGGGCAGACCTCATCAATAATGGGGGCCACCAACTCCATCACCTTACTCACTAACATCACTTCCGTCTTATCTGGATTCATCCTCAGTCAATTAGACCTCATCCAGTCCCCCACAACCTCCAAATACTAGGGATGGGAATTCCGGATCTACCGGTATCCGATAATGCCGGTATCGGGCGTACCGGCATTACCGGATTCGACCCGGTAATCCGGACCCGGTACCGGATTTCGGTGTACCGGGTTTTTTTACATTGCAGCCATTTAAAAATGGCTGCAATGTCAAAAAAATTAAAGCCCCAGCAAAA
>QEPC01011493.1:1591658-1619933 GCA_003113815.1 Sphenodon punctatus
GGGGGAGGAATTTATTCCATTGGTTTCAATGGGGACACAGCGCCCCATTGAAACCAATGGAATAAATCCGGTACCGGTATACCGGATTTAATCCGGGAATCCGGTTTTCGTGGAACCGGTAACCGGTAAATCCGGTAGCCGGTAATGTGCCCGGGGTCCCACCCCTACCAAATACTGAGTAAGCATCGAAACTGCCAGGCTTGGGTCTGTTGAAAAAGAGAGGTACAGTTGGGTGTCATCAGCATATTGATGACACCGCACACCGAACCCCCTAATCACCTCACCAAGTGGCTGTATATACACGTTGAACAGGAGAGGTGACAAAACAGAACCCTGCGGGACTCCACGCAAGAGGTCTCGGTATGGTGAAAAATGATCCCTGAGCACCACCCGCTGGGTTCTTCCGGTCAGGAAAAAGCAGCACCATTCAAGAACAGTCCCGCCCACCCCTGCACAGTCCCGCGGGCACATCACCAACATCTCATGATCAACAGTATCAAATGTAGCCGATAGATGTAATAAAATCAGCAGGATCGAACAACCCCGATCCAGTTCTCAGCGCAGGTCATCTACCAAAGCCACAAGCACAGTCTCGGTGCCACACCCTGAACGAAATCCCGAACTGAGATGGATCAAGAAAACCAATGCGATCAAGATGACCAAGCCACTACCCATTCAATAACCTTCCCTAAAAAGGTTATTGAGTATGTATGAGAAGAGTAAGGGGAGACATCTTCAAATATCTGAAGGGCTGTCACATAGAAGATGGAGCAGATTTGCTCTCTGTTGCTCCCGAGGGCAGGAATAGAACCAACGAGCTCAAATTACAAGAAAGCAGATTTTGGCTAAACCTTAGGAAGAACTTCCTAATGGTAAGAGCTGCTTGACAGTGGAACAGACGGCCTAGGGCAGTGATGAGCTCTCCTTCACTGGCGGTTTTCAAACAGAGACTGGACGGCCATCTGTCAGGGATGCTGTAGCTGAGGATTTCCTGCACTGAACAGGGGGTTGGACTAGATGGCCTTTGATGTACCTTCCAACTCTAAGATTCTATGATTCTATGCAAGTCAAAGCAGACCATAGCAGGCAGCGTCACGTTTATTTGTATACATTAATAATAACAGTTTGTGTGTTCAATAAGAACAGCTCACATGTTCCCCACAACTGTGTATACTATACTAACGTGTGTTCCAGCAGGCACATCACACACAAACTAAAAAAGATCAAGCAACAATAGGTATTCTCATTAGGAACGGACTTAATGTACAAGATTAAAATAATAACACCTTGCCATAAAGGAGAGCGCTATTGGCCAAGTATAAAAATGCTATCGGAAGTCTATGATAATGAATTTATTTTCGAATAACTCTTGTAAGAATCCTTGAAGGATGCCACGTATACTTACCAGTATTAGCAAAATACATGGGCATTACTCTAAAGTGTTGCTTTTAGAAGAATGCAGCATGCTCTTGCAATTCTTAACACTACTGTATGTCGTGTGATGAGGACCTAATCCTCTTCACTAACACCTGCAAAATTGTTTACTATCCTAGATTGTGCAAGTCTTGGAGCTTTTGACTCTTAAGCCAGAATCACGTGGTATTTCAATTCTAGCAATATCTTCAGTTTCTGAATATAGACACTGGGTGCTTTTAAATGGACAGCAGCTGCAGTTCTGCCCATACTGGTCCACTTTACCCCCAGGTTAACCAATCTGCTACGATGGCTCCACCAGATGTGCAAGAGGGGCAGGGGTCACCCGGCAGCGCTCCAGAACATCCCAGAGCACCACCACGGGAGCAGACCAGCAAATCCGGGGCACCGGCTCAGAGCGGGGCTGCTGTCCATCTGTTGAGTGGACCCACACTTCAGGTCCATTCCCAACCAGCTGTTGCCCCTGATGGCATTATTGAGTTCCGGGCACCAGCCTAGATCATTGGATGATCACCCGCAAGGATGGGTGTTTTTAAAACGGGCACCATGGGAAGTGGGGTCCAAGGCTGCTGAGTGGCACAGCTGTGGGACGTCCATGCACACAATGTGGTGGTGGGGGAGTGCTTCACATGAGTAGCTCCCAGCATGGCTGTCCTGTTCACGGAGGCAGCCACCCTGGCCCGCACAGGGCTCTCCAGATTCTTCAGGAGTGCTCTGTGTGTGGCCACTGATGCATGCGTCAGAGAAGCGTGCCTCACCGTCACACAAGCAGCTGGATGCATGGATGGTGGGTGGGGTCATGCATGGACATGGCTCATTTTAAAACACCCTCTACGGTGCAGGGTAAGGGATGCCGTGCAGGGTAAGGGATGCCGTGCAGGGAAACCACTGGGTCTGACTAAAGTTGACCCAGGTGGCTCAGGAATCAAGCAGGCTCAGGGGTACACCCGCAGAGCAACTCTGGAGGCAGCCAGCCTCCGCATCCATTTGTTTTCCCCTGTTATGTCTGCCATATTACTAAAAAAATGTAAACTTTTAATACTCATTCATTTATGCAAAAAATCTAAATGTTAAGTAAGGGTGAGACAGTTCAGATAAAAAAAATCCCACTAGGCATGGTTTTAAAATAAAATTGTATTTTGACCTGAAAGAGGACAAATCTTTCAATGAAAATTTTACAGTAAAATTGGAAAATTTAGGGGTGCACTTTGGCTGCAGCCCCCGGCATTATTTATTTATGTATTCAAAACTTTCCCCCCATTCTTCACCTACGGCTCAGATTGGGTTACATTAAAACCTCATAAATGTAAAACTGCACAAAGCCAAATAAAAATCCCCTAAAACCCACCAACCCAACCCCTATCCCAGTGAGAGGAGGGAGAGTGGAAATATAGGCACAGGGGAGATTTGGGGGTTTATTCCATAACCTCCCAGTGATGGGGGTGGGGGTTAGTATGAGTGAGCAGGTGCAAAATTATAGATTTAATCTGGCCTTTAAATTGTAGATTTAATTGTGAAGCATTTTGTGGGAGGGTGTGTTGTTTCTGCATTTTATATTGCCCTTTTACTTTCTGTAAGGTTGCCCTCTGAGCCCTTGGTGGGAAAGAATGGGCTATAAATCTAAAATAAAATAAAATAATAATAATTAATAATTATAATAATAATTAATAATTTATTGTGCCACTTTTTCAATTGGCTAAAGATCTGACTCATTAATCAAAACTACAACTGATCCTTAAATGAATGTGTATTTGAGGCTTGGAGAAATTTAGTTAACTTCCTTCCAGTTTTGTAGTCTTTTCTACGGTCAGAATACCAAGACTGAAAGTTCTTTCTTTTTCACGGCATCTCATGCCTCTCAATCACATTATGTGATTATTGCTTACTGGAAGGTCAGTGCTGCCTTAATCAGAGTTCTTCTTTCCAAATTAATAGGGTGGGGTGGGAAATTTTTGCCTCCGGTGCTACACTGAAAATTAGTACAAGTCTTTGGGCCAGATATGAATTGGGAGTGGGGTGCTTAAAGGGTTTCCCCCCTCAAGATGAAGGAGAGAATGGGAGGGTTCTGATCATGGACCTATGCCATGGTTCCAGCCCCTATCCTTGATTGCATGACCTCACTCTCATCCACTGAGCAACCTTGTTCCGTGCTTGAAACTAAGAACTGGTTGGACAAGCCTGACTGAAGAATTTGCAAGGGGCCAAATAAAAAACAGCCACAGCTGAACCTGCCTGAGAGACTAAAGATGCAGAGCTGCCATAAAGGTCCTGACTTAATGGCATTTTCTTTGCTTGGAAAAGACAGGGGTGCTGCTACTAACATCGCTTACCTTTCTTACAGTGTGGACTGCAGGGAGAAGGACAATAGGTTGTATGTGCACATATACAAATATATATTGACTGTGTGCATAATTGTTTTTATGCATTTTTCTTTTTAACATTTTAGGAGGCAACAACTAACACATAAAACACTGGAAGAGGTGGAAGAGGGAATCATTGTAAAGAAGAATCAGAAGGTGAATAATATGTTAAAAGTGAAGTACAAGATCATCCACTAATGTAATTCTATGCTGTCATTGTCAACTGTGCTATGCTTAATTTACAGCACCTGAAGACCATGGTCCCGGAAAGATGACCAGTGTTTATTTTCTAATAAAGAGATCAAATTCTCCAAGCAGTTACCCTCAACCTTAACATGCAGGAACAAAATTTAAAGAATAGGATAAACTATACAACTTTTTGTGTGCTAACTAATTTTACCATAGACCTCCATTTACATCTTGAAGTGCATACACGGCTGCTTAAAGCATTTAAGGCAGGGTTAAATTATTCTTGAAGAACAGTTTAATTTGATAGGGTCTGAGATATTTCTTTCTATTACATTGTTACAGCCTCAATTTGCATAATTTAAATGAATAATGCTCAGTTCTTTGTAGACATTTGTCTGATGCAAAATGATCAAGATAATCTATACTATTGTGAAGACTACTCACTAGCCTTTTGGCATGCAACCTCAAGTTGCTGTCTATTTAGGAATTATTTTAAGAGCTTTAGCTCAAGAATTATACACTGGATCATCATGTTTTCCCATGAAATATAGCAGTAACATCAGCTGTTATTGATATATTTTAATTAAGAGCCCATAGACCACAATGGTGAGACTTCCGATAGACAATAGGAGTTAGGGATGGGCGAACGCGGTTCGGAAGTTCGGAGTTCGGCCCGAACTCGGCCTGTTCATATGACAGAACCCGAACCTGAACGTGAACATACCAAACAAACCGAACACTGAACGGCGAAATGGCCGAACAGTTCGGTCAGTTCGGATCGCATTCGGGTAAGTTCGGGTGGCAAAAAAAGGTTCACTGGAAGGTCAAACATGACAGGGAGATGTAGTCAGTCACTGAGGAGCAGACTTCCAGGCACCAGGGGTGGAGAGGCTTGCAAGAAACTAAACTAATTATCTGCCTCCCCCCTTCCCAACACCTTCTGAGCTAGTCACTGTTCCTGAACAGCAGGCGTTGAGTAGGATTTTTAGATTGCTTTAAGTTTCATTTCAGTTTTGTACTGAAATAAAACTTAAAAACTGAAACCTTGTGTTATTCATTTCACTGTACAGACTCATTGAGTATGTATGTATTCAGTTCACTACAGACTCCTCTTCTGTTTGTGATTCCCCCCATCCCATATATATGGAATGTATATATATCCATATATATCCATATAGATAGATAGATATGGATATGCGATAGATAGATAGATAGATAGATAGATAGATAGATAGATAGATAGATAGATAGATAGAGTTGTAGGAGTTAGCTTAGAGATATAGCATTAGTAATTTAGTTTTAGTGTTTGTAGGAATAGGCCTGTGTACTTATTAGATAATCCATAGCATTTAGAATAGTTCATAGCATTTAGAATAGTTAATAGCAGTTAGATTGTGTAGATAGATACATATAATAATAGATAAAAAAAATAAAAAAAATAAACTCCATATAAAAACCAAAAAACCAAATAAAAAACAAAAGAAAACCATATAAAACCCAATAAAAAACCAAAAAAACATATAAAAAACAAAAAAAATCCATAACAACATTTCCCGAACAGCCGAACTGAACAGCCGAACGGCCTAACCAAATGGCCTGTTCGGACAACCGAACCGAACAGCCGAACCCGAACTCGGAGAACTAACAGTAACCGAACAGACGAACCAAACGCAGCCGAACCGAACGGCCGAACCCAAACCGCGATCTGTTCGCCCATCCCTATCCAAAACTATGCCTAGACTAGGGATTTTTCTTTCATTGTGCAAGTAAATGAGTTGAGAAGCCAAGATCCAAAAAAACTGTGTGTGGTTCAAAGCCAATTTTGATTCAGCCCACTATAGCTATAGGCAAAAGCTGTGAAGTCCATCTCTGGGTAATATCAGATGTACTGGGCCCGGAGACCCGCCACGCTGAGCCGTGGACCGGGATCCCGTCCTGTGGCCAGGACCACGATCCGGCCAGGCTGCAGGTAACAGATGTTACTTGTGGCCCATCCCGGATCGTGGTCAATCCAATCACAGTTGGGTCCTGATCCCACCATGATTCTGGTCCTCTGGACAGCTGGAGGTCCAGAATCATGGTCAATCTGATTCCCGCCAGTGATTCACTGGGGTGAACATCTGGCGGGAAGCAGAACAGACATAACGGGACCAACGGCCACCACAGGGGATTCACTGTGGTTGACCGTGGTATCGTTACGTATGAAATTACCCTCTGAACCTGAACTTCCCTAATGATCAAGTGTTCACCAGGGTGTGGCATTGGCCCTCCTTCAATATATAGCTTAGCTAAGCAACTAATAATCATTACTAGCACAACAAATATGGACCCTGCTTTCCTTGCCCCTCTCAGGCTTTCATGGATGCATCTAATGTTGAATCTACAGTTATAAAGGCTGAGAGGGTTTGGAACAAATGCAGACCTGGACCTCACAGAGGGAATATAAGTGGCTACAAGAGCAGAAAATGTAAAAGGCTAAGTAACTGTTTACAGTGGTCCGGTGGGGCATAACCTCAAGTAGTGTGAAACTGAGCAAAAGAAATTGCAGGCTAAATCAGGAAACCTAGTCATGAGGTCTGTGGGATGGTGTCTCGAGGGAGGCTGCGGAAACTGAAGTCTTAAAACTGGACTGGAGAAAGCTTTTGAGTGCAAGACTGGACGTAATCCTGCCATCGCAAATAATATGAGCCACAAACACTTCCTCATTCCTAACGTCTGATTAAAGTTTTGTATTAAAGTATTATTTAAAACTGGGGGGACTAAAAGCAAGATTCTCACCCCTTTCCTTCCCTCTCCCTTCCCTCACCCCAGCAGCTATGGGTGATTTCAGACGTTACGGGGCCCTTTGGCCCCGTACCGAAAGCACCCTATTAATTCCCCGCCGGGATCACCCCGTAACGCCATATCAGACGTGTCGGGGGGATCCCGGCGGGGAATCTGGGAGGGAGCGGGGCCGCACGGCGCAACGTGCAGCCGCACAGCCCCGCCCCCTCCACGCACCCCGCCGCCCGCCCTTCGGAGAGACGGGCGGGCAGTGGGGCCACTGAGGCCGCCGCGTCGGGCCGGATGCGCCGTGGCCCGGGATCCTGCCGGTGATCCCGGGCCGTGGCGCCCGACCAGACGATACGCCGGCGTTCACCCCGGCGTGGGATTGCATTCAACACGCGGCGGCCGGCGGTCCCTCCGCTTCGGCCGCTCGCGTGGTGAATGCAATTCCACGCCGCGGTAACATCTGGGGGGGAACATCCGTTTCCCCCAACAGACGTTAGGAGATCACAGCCACCACGCGGAATTGAGCGTGGTTGACTGTGATCTCGTAACGGCTGAAAATACCCTATGACATCTTGCCACTCCAGTTTAATATAAAAGCTGGCCTCTTTCATGGAGTTGGGGGCACTAACACCAAGATAATACATTAAACTAAATAACAGTGTTTATAGGAAGATCATTAGCAATTTTCCAGAATTCCTGTACTTTACATTGGGATTGCCAGATGTTTTTCAATAGTTGTACTGTGTCCTACTACAGAACAACACCCAAGCCTGTTTATTCACAATAATCACATACCATCCTTTTCTCCTTGATTTGCAATAGCAATACTCCTGCTGCCTTGGGATATAGGGGAGGGGAATCTCTGGTCTATGAGCCACATTCAGCCTAGTACTGGCTTTTATTTGGCCCCATTTCCAATTTTTGCATCTGATCCCCAGACACCTTTACCCTCAAATACTGAAGGAACATGTTCAGGGAGAACTTGAAGGCAGTAGAGATGAGGATGTGTGGACTGCTCATGGTAGTGACTGGATCTGCAGGCCAAATCCATGATCTGAACTGTCCCTTGGCTTCTTTAGATCTATTCCCCAGGCCCTTTAGAACCCCCTTCCCCTACAACAGGCCTTGCCCCCATTTCTTGCCATACCCATATCTTTCTGCAGCCCCTTTGCCATGTCCTGCAAACATCTCCAAATCACTGCCTCATGAAATGCTTCTATTTTGATGCTGAGATAACTCAACTTAAACACAAGTGTGAAATATAGAATTTCAGATGATGTAGGTTAACATTCCTATATATATATTTGGTGTGACCAACTGGCCCTTTTTAAATTGCCAAAGTGGCTCCCAGACAATTAAGAAGGTTCAGCACTCTTAGAATATAAGTTGCAAGGCAAATATATTGTTTTAGGAACTTACCTGATATCCATCTAAGATGAATGTGAAACAACCTTAACCTGCTATGTGTGCGCACATAGTGTGCACATACATGATGCCACATGGAAAGCCCACCAATTCCTGACCATGCTGCCACCCATCACAAGAAGATGCAGGTCTGCAGAAAGGGAAGCCGCTAGGAGCGCAATCAGGAGGTGGGAGCTTCCTATATGGCACCATGCCTTGGATTGGGGCCCATGTTTCTCTGCACTGTGTTTCAGTGCACAATAGTCCCAAAGTATTTGAACGTATGAATAATCCTATTGAATTCAAGGGAGCAACTCAACCCCACTGTAATCCTATTTTCAGGCCCAAAATATATCTTTGGAGGTAGTGGCTGCCCCACCACTTCCCTCAGAGCCCTGAGCATGGGTGCTGCTGAGGCCAGAGTTCACTCCGAGTCCCAGGCAGCAGCTGCTGCTGCTGAAACCACCCTCTTTGTGGGCACGACCAGGCCCACGACCTCCCCTCTGTGCTACCTCTGTCTTCCTGAATGTGTCCAGCTGACTGGCTAGGCTGCTTCCAGTGCTGCTGCTGGAGGCACACCTCACTCCTCTTCTCTGTGCAGCCAAGCTGCTGGAGCTGCACACTCCTCCCACCATTACTAGAGATCCTCCTTCACCCCCAGATATGTGTGGTTTTGTGTGCATGCATGCATCAGTGCATGTGTGAAAGAGCATGCTCTTGACTGAGTGTGTGTGCATGTGTGTGTATATATGTGAGAGCATGCTTGTGTGTGTTCTCATGAGTGTGTGTGTATGTTCTCATGAGAGCATGCTTGTGTGTGTGAGAGAGAGAGTGTGCTCGTGTGTGTGAAAGAGCATACCCACGGGATGTGATGCATGTGCTTGTGTGTGAGGGTGGGGCTTATTCAATGAGGGGTGGAGCTTAATGGCCAAGGAAGCAGGACTTGTCCCTCTTTGCCTGCTCAAAATGTTGGGAAATAAGCTACTTCATGCCTAAGCATCTATATTTGTCTTTGCAGGTCAGAAGCCTTCCTTGATGCTTGGCCTCCTTGTACATTGCATCAAAATACTTAATATCTGAAGTTGACAAATACATGTACTGTAATAACTTCTGTTTTAGGGACATAATTAAGTCAGCCAGTATACGGTTGTGTAATACTTTAAGTGCTGTCATAGTTAACACATTCTAGCCTTTAAATTATTCAATCAATCAATCAAAAATGTATTTGTCTTGACCATCAGTCATAACAATATATAAAATTGTCGTAGGGTCACCATTGCCATCTCTTCTTCATCCCCCCCTGATCAAGTGAGTGGGGCCGCTTTATGTCGCAATGGTGCTATTTCTTCGACAACTGAAACTTGTATTTCACTTTCTCTTCTTCAACAGGATGTGTATTTAAAATTTCTTTCCTGGAATATCTCGGGCTGTAGGGCAAAGGAGACAGACCCTGATTTGGGTTGTTTTTTTTTTTAATGGATTTGATTTGATCCTCCTCCAAGAAATCTGGCTGTGGGACACTGATGCATTCACAATCCAGGGATTCCAGGTGTTTTCATCACCAGGATTCAAAGATGCTGTTAAGGGGAGGTGTTCAGGAGGCCTGGCCTTTTTGGTCCCCGAGCCCTTGAGTGGCTTCTTTAGCTCTATTCCCCAGGCGTGTGGGAATTTTTTTGTGGGTATATGGAGTTTGCCTAGGTGCCATCCGCTGCTGTTTATCAACCTTTATATTCCCGCTGTCAGGTCCAGGTACTACAACCCAGATGTTTGGGCTACTTTGGGTGATTTGCTGACCCATTTAGATGAACAATTTCCTACAGCTCTTTTAGTACTTGCAGGATATTGGAATGCTAGGTTAGGGGCTTTTTGAGCGTCAACCCCTACCTATAGCCCTGATGGGTATGATTAGTTATCCTGAAGAAAGTCCCAAGATCTAGAAGGGAATGATGCAGGGCTGCTTATGTTTGAATTTCTGCACTCCCATGACTTGATGGTTCTTAATGGATCTGGGACTTTAGACCCAGATGGGGACTTTACCTTCCTTAATTTTAATGGAAGGAGCATTATCGATTATATTGCTATTCGTATCTTGCAACGTACAAGCTTTACAGACTTTATTTTGATTTCACGGGTAGAGAGTGACCACTGGGCTCTAGCGATGTCAATTAAATGTGATGTCAACGCTGCTATTAATCCATCCCAGAAGATAAGGCCAATGTTAGAGGATTGTAGATCTCGAGTAAGATGGAACCCTACTGTCTGTGCTCAGGTCTATTACTTTTTGACTAGCCAAGAAATGGATATCTTGTATGCTACATTCATGAGGGTGGATATGGATACTCTCGACATTAAGACATTAAATCAAATTTATGACACAATTATTGATACCTTTGGGTCTCAGAGCCTTTCCTGTGCTAGCACCCCTAGGAAATCTAGGGGTGCTAGCTGGTTTGATCACGAACGTAGGGTGATGAAACATCTGCTGACTCAGGCAAAACATGCTTGGGTTGCAGACCCGTCTGAGGAGTTAACTTGCCAATTTTGCGTGATTAAGCATAGTTATAGAACGCTTATTAAGGTTAAGAAGCTGAATTATGTTAGAATGACTTGGGCCAGACTTAAGGTGGCTGCCCAGACCAAGAACTCTAAAACTTTTTGGGCTTTGGTGAATAGGAAAATCGACACTTCCCCTGCTACTCAACAAACACAGATGGATGAGGAGGTATAGGTCCCTTTTTTTCAGAAATTATTTGATGTAGGGACAAGCGAGGTAGAGGGGGAAGTCGTCGAATGATCTCCCCCTTTCTCTGTCACATCGAGCAGCCCCCCTCTTTAAGGGTTGAACCCCATGAGGTTCTGGAGTTGATGGGCACTTTGAAATTAAATAAAGCCCCAGGAGAGGATTTAATTGTGTCGGAAGTTTTACAGACCCACCCCATTTGGTGGGCTAGTTTATTAGCTAAACATTTTTCTTATATTAATCAATCACTCCAAGTACCCAAAGGGTGGGGCAAATCTGTGATTGTTCCTATTTTTAAGAAAGGGAACCCCTTGGACCCACATTGTTACCGTCCGATAAGTCTACTCTCTGTCATGGGGAAATTGTATTCTAGAATTCTTCTGCAGCATCTAGAATCCTGGGCTGTTCAACGGGAACTGATTCCCCAAGAGCAGGCAGCTTTCAAGAAGAATTCAGCTACCACGGACAATGTGTTTATTCTCCACCATATTATTACTAAATATACCCGTATTAGAACTGGGTCCCTTTTTTTGACCTTTATTGATTTCAGTAAGGCCTTTGATTCAATCTCTCGCTCACATTTGTGGCAGAAGTTACGTGATTGGGGCCTCAATGATCATTTACTTATCTTACTCATTTATGTGCATTCAAACAATACTGCCCGCATAAGATTAGGGCCCAATGGTAGACTGTCTCGGCCATTTGGTGTGACAAGGGGAGTCAGGCAAGGTTGTGTACTGGCTCCCCTGCTATTTAACCTTTACCGTAGCGATCTACCCCCAAAACTTACTTCGGATGCCTCTCATCCGCCGAAAATACAGGATAGACCTCTTAGTATCCTGATGTATGCAGATGACTTAGTCCTGATGGCTCAAACAAGAAATGGTCTTCACATTCGTTGGGATTATTGGCGGGTTATTGCCATTTGAACGAATTTACAGTTAATCCGCTCAAATCTCAGGTGATAGCCTTGGGGAAGGTGAGGCATCAAACTACTCCTGGCCTATGGAGAATAATATACTTGGCCAGGTAGACTCTTATGTCTACCTGGGCGTTGTAATCTCCAATAATGGCTCTTGGAGTAAACACAGAAAATGCTTAGTCCTTAAGGCAGGAGTGACCACGAAAGGGATCCTGAGGCTAGTATGGGGTTCCCCAGGTATTACCACTTCATCCATTCTAGAAGTGTTTAGAGCCAAGGTCCAATATCTTTTAACAGTTGGTTTGGAGGTGTTCCCTGATGGGGACACTGGGCTGTTGGAGGTTACCCAGAGTAAGTTTTTGAGAAGTTTGCTGAGAGTCCAGCAAGGTGTCCCTGCGGCCGTAGTTCGTTCTGAAACAGGGACGTTAGCCGTAGCTAGTCTATGTAAACTTCAAGCCCTTAGGTATTGGGGAAAGCTTTTCCATCAGGCTAACAATTCTCTGGCGGCATTGTGCCTGAAGGAGGAATTGGAGTATGAGGGAGTAGGAAGCTATCCGTGGCTTACTTGGATATCCTCACAATTGAGGAACCTAGGATTTTCCTTCTTTTTTTCAAGACAAATCTGCTCAATTGCAGAAATTGTTGCTCCAACAACAAGTGTTTGACATCGCTAGGCAAGAAGACTTGGCGAAACTCTCCATTTGGAGGGTTGCTCTACACCTTCATCTTATTAAATCTATACACAAGCTAGAACCCTACTTGGATATTTTACCCAATTTGACTTTGCATAGGGTGTTTACATGTCTGCGATTTCATTTACTCCCCTCTGTGGTTACTGAAGGAAGATATCTGCATGTTTCACGTTAATCTCGTACCTGCCCTCGTAATGCCTCAGAGGTGGAGGATCTGCCTCACTCCTTGCTTAATTGTTCAATTTATGATGGTATTAGGGCTTCCTGGATAGAGCCAATTCTGAATTTATCTTCATATAGCTCTACTCTTGACACAATTTCAGCTCTCCTATCTTCAACTAGTGAGGAGACCATAGGTGCTGTGGCTACTTTTGCCCTACTTTCTATGAGGGAACACATGCGTTGGGTAGATTAGTAAACTGTGGCTACCAAGGCCTTGTGATCTTTGATAAAGAGTGCTTGGATCGAGGGATGAATTGATGCTCGAATTTATATACCAGAAGGTATATTGGTGTATATGTATTCAGTATTATAACAGGCTGGTTTCTGTTATTTTTTTGCTATTTATTATTTTTTATTTTAGGTTTTAAGATTATTTGTAATCTGATTACCTTGAATGTTTACTGTTTAAACTACTAAATCAATGTAATTTTTATTTGGTAGGATAGTGAGTGATTTGAAATGATCAGCAACCTGTAATTGCCCGATGAAGATGGTTTTAGTTGTATTGGCATTATACTGTTTCTAACCAATGTCTCGGGCTAGACTGTGAAATATGAAATCTCTCTTTTTTTTCCTTTTTTTTTTGTACTAAGGAAAATGGTTTATTTTGTGGAACATAACCCATACAGATTTGGTTATACCTGTATCTTTAAAAAAAAAAAAAAAAAGATAGATATTATTGTCAAAATCGGATATGGCTTTATTGTTCCGTCTTTAGATCTGGTAGCAATGACTATGCTATTATTAATAATAACAAGTTGGAAATGTTAAGAACAATGTCTAATTTTTAATTGTACTTGAATATTGTATCATAGTCTTTGCTTGGAATGGTCTTTCTTTATGTTATTTGCTTTGCTTTGGGTCATGGTGAGAGCTAGTACCTGCAATAAATAAACTAACTATATAAAATCGTTACAAAACGAGAGCAGCAAAACAGTAAGCTGCACCAAATGCCACCACACAAAGAACACCATAATTTAAATGTAAAGTATTAAAATAGATTTCATTACTCATACTGGTGGATACTGTCCTAGTATCCTGAACATCCTGTTTCACTTTAGAGCTTGCAGATGGAGCAGATGATTCTCCCAGTCAGAGCAGGTGGATAAAGTCCTGTGTGGCATTACTGTCTCTTTTAATCACCTTTCTACGTTAGAGGTCTACACAGCCACACAGCAAACACATGAGAATCTAGCTTCACTCTGGCTGTGCTTCACAGGCTTCTTAATGAGTTCTCCTATACTTTGCTCTTTTTCCTCCCTTTAATTTGTTAACATCATATTCTACCAGTAGAGCCCTGTATTTTTCCATGCAAATGTGAAATAAAATTAAAATTCCAACATGCAAAACAAAGCAAAAGGGAAGGTGAGTGAAAGGGAAGGTGATCCCCAGTATAATCTTGCCAAGATCCTCTTAGGGGAAGGAACCTGTCTCTGATTGTGGATTGTACAGTGCCAGATACATTGCCTGCGCTATATAAATAAATAAAATAATAAAATAATAATAATAAATAATAATAATTAATAATTAATAATGATACAGTCACCTCCTCCCAACATCACATCACAGCTCTGAACCCTGTACATAGCCCACATTGTTCCCAAGCCAGTACAGCTTCATAACTTCACCCTGCACCTCCCATTCCAAATTCCAGCCCTGAAGGGAGTATCAATGAGGAATGGGGACCAGTGATACTTGTTGAACTGCAGATTCATTTTATTTTTATTTTTTTAAAAGGTAAATATGGAGTTGTAGAGCCCTGAAATAAGGCATGTCCATTACGTTGAATGCAATTGTGGTTGAAAAAAAGTGTCTTTGTCTTCTGTTCTTCAGATGGATTGACAGTGAGACATATAGAATGCTAAGTACCTACATGAAGTAGAAGCCATTACAGACCACTAGAATATTGGACTCTGAACTTTGTAGGGATGGGCGAACGTGGTTCGGAAGTTCGGAGTTCGGCCCGAACTCAGCCTGTTCGGACGAACGAACCTAACCAAACTTCCGAACATGAACTGGCCGAACCGAACTCAATTCCGAACATCGAAATGACCGAACAGTTTGGCCAGTTCGGATCGCATTCGGGTGGCAAAAAAAGGTTCACTGGAAGGTCAAACATGACAGGGAGGGGTAGTAAGCTGAGGAGCAGACTTCCAGGCACCAGGGGTGGAGAGGATTGCAAGAAATGAAACTGTCTGCCTCCCCCCTTCCCAACATCTTCTGAGCTAGTCACTGTTCCTGAACAGCAGGTGTTGAGTAGGATTATTAGATTGCTTTAAGTTTCATTTCAGTTTTGTACTGAAATGAAACTTAAACCTTGAACTGAAACCTTGTGTTTGTGATTCCCCCCCCATCCCATATATAGAGAGATATAGATATATATAGAGAGAGAGATAGATAGATAGGTTAGGGATAGTAGTTGTAGGAGCTAGCTTAGTGATAGAGATAGCGTTAGTGATTTAGTTTTAGTGTTTGTAGGAGTAGGCCTGTGTACTTATTAGATAATCCATTTAGTTCATAGCATTTAGAATAGTTAATAGCAGTTAGATTTAGTGTAGATATATATATATATAATATTAGATAAAAATAAAAAATAAAAAAACCCATATAAAAACAAAAAAACAAATAAAAAACAAAAGAAAATGATATAAAACCCAATAAAAAAAAAAACCATATAAAAAACAAAAAAAACCACCCAAACCAACATTTCCCAAATGGCCGAACGGCCGAAACGAACAGCCGAAACGAACGGCCGAACTCGAACCCGGTGAACTAACCGAACGGACGAACTGAACGGACGAACCAAATGCAGCCGAACCGAACGGACGAACCCGAATCACGATCTGTTCGCCCATCCCTAGAACTTTGGAGTCCAAAGTTCAAATTATGCCTCCATTGGATGGTCTAGTGCAAACCTCATTCTCCCATTCTGCCAAACGCCTTACTATCTTAGACCACTGAAAACAAATGAATGCTTTTAATTGGCCCCATTGTTGACACTGGCTTGACAGACTGTACTCAATCAAATGTATGAAAAGTCAGCAACAACTATGTGCAAATCCTTACTATATAAGGCATTTAATAACTACCAAAAAATGGAGGGCTGTAATCTTGGAGAGTGTTTATAGTTTTAAGTCAAAAATCTAAACAATTTTTTTGTTCTGCACATCTGATAAAAAAATAATCTTTTTCAACAAAGCAGATGGGGAGGAGGAGAAATAATCTGTTGTGTCATAGGTTTGTCAGTATAACGCAGTTACTCTTTTAAGCATAATATTCCTGCTGGCCACTTGGAAAGGTATGAGAGAAAATGGAACTTCAAGGTCAAAGGCGGTAAAAGACTAGCTGCTTCTGGAAGCAGACTAATTGGTATGGAGGGAATTGCATAAACTACCTTTTAATTCTAGCTTAATTTAGCTGTTGCAGCTCTAGGTTTTGCTATTCCATTATTACTTTGCAAGGTTAAATAGCATTTGGGTTTCTATTGTCACCTGTTTAATTAAGAGAAAGTAATCATACTTTTAGTTAGTCAACAAGGTTGCCTGACTCCGGGAAGACACCTGGCAATATAACGAAGGCTACAAGGACCTGCCTGTCCCTGTAAGATGGAGAAAGCAAGAGTCCCATTGTCTGCTGTGAAAGAAAGACACAAGCTGAAGAAGGATGATGAATGGATGAGTCTGGCAGAGCCAGCAGGAGCAAAGCTATGGGGAAAACTAACAGAAGTGGTTGAGAAAAGAACAATGGGAGATAGCAGCATTTAATACAGAGGCTGAGGTCTCAGGGATGTCTTCAGGAGTTAGAGAGGTGGAAAGCTGAAGCAGTGAGCTACGGGATTTGTCGCCACTTAAATCGCTCTGTAATTCATCAAGCATTCAAGATAATGAACAGGGCCAGACTGAGTGATTGCCTGTTAACTGCAAGGCACTTACAATCTGTCCGGGAATGGTTGTGTGACAGAGATGAAGGTCTTCCTTTTGCTAAATCGGGCTGATTAATAATATTGTGAAGCTGCCCGGGCATAGATTATCTGAGATCGAGTGATAATAACATCCTCTTCCTATTTATGCCATTTACATTTTGATTAGTAACTTATCTGATTCTATGAGATATAGTTACCATTGTCTCTAAAATTATTGAACAGGGAAAAGGAACTGGTGTCTCTGAAACTATGAATTTTTCTCCTATCACCTACTACATTTGCCCTGTATGAGAAGAGATGGGGGGGGGGGGGGGGAGCCTTGAATTGCATGCAAAAGAGCATCAATTGTTGGGTTGCTCCAGAGGGACTACTGCCATCTTCATCTGACGGCCTTTTTAGCAGATAATTTTCTCGGGTTTCTATGCTTTTTTTATTCAAGGCTATTAACACTGAGGGTGATTAAGCACTGGAATGATTTACCCAGGAATGTGGTAGAATTTCCCTTACTAGAAGTCCATAAATCAAGCTGGGATGCCTTCCTGAAAGAGATGTGGTAGCTCAACCACAGATTATTAGACCTGAAGTCAGAATTGCCAGGTAAAGTTCTAACCTAAAGTCTATTAAACAATTGTAGTTACGCCCCCACCTCTCTTGTCTTAAAAACTATCTGAGAAGGGGGGAAAAGATACAAATGGAAACTTTTTGAAATCTTTTTTTTTGGGGGGGTGTCAATTTTTTTTTAAAAAGTTTACTTCATGTACAGTTTGCAAATTTAGTAAGGGTTTCTTCTTTCTTCCTTTCTTTTGGTGGGGTGGGGGTATTAAGTTTCCTTTCAAGGAAAATATCCTTGATCTAGCAAAAAAAATCACCAAAGCATGCATGGGATTATATGAGAATTAAAGGGCAAAGTACTTAAAGTAGTTACAGTTAAGATGATAACTTTCTATTGATCACCCACCTCCTGCTGGTGTGTGCCTGTGAACTAACTTAAAGAACTCGAGGAGACCAGTGCTCCCTTATATGTCCCTCTCTTCCCTCCTCCTCCTCCTCCTCCCCCCCATTGGTGTCCCCCAAAATCCAGTGCCACCCCTGTGAGTAATACAGCCCTGATTAGAGTTGCCAACTTCAGTCATTTTTTTGTCTGATACTTCCATTTTGGCCTGTGGGAGTGTCAGGTAAAAAAACCACCGCAGGTGGCAACCCTAGCCTTGATCTCTGCTATAATAGGGCTGCATTCCCACCTGTGGCAGCAGTGGCGGCAGCGGGAGGGGCAAGGGAAGATGCGGCAGCACAGAGGAGCGGCTGACAGGAAAAGAGCTGATGCGAACGGGGATCTGCTGCGGCTTCTCTTGCTCATGTCATGGCAGGATTTTGCGCAGCCTAATATGCATCTCTCTGTGTTCCTTGCTCCTGTTATTGCCACAAAATGACTGGTGGTAGCCAGGGCTGGCCTTAGAATTTGCAGGGCTCAGGTCAAAGATAAAAGCACTCCGTCCTGGCCACAACCACAACCTGACAATCCAGGCTCAGCAAAGGGTCCAGAAGCACTCCAAGCCTGTGGACCTGCATAACTGGATGGGGATAGACCCCCTCAATGACAGGGGTGCTCATCCCCTTCAAGTCACAGGGTTGGCCAATCATCATCACTTCAGTCTTGTCTGGATTCAGCTTGAATCAGCTTACCCTCATCCAGTCTCCAAAAGCAGCCAGGCATTGGGTAAGCATTTTCCTGAAATTAGATAACTGTTCTGGCCCCATTCCTCGCAATTTTAAAGTTACTGTACTGACCACTACAAAAACAAACAAAGACGACACCCATCCCCATCTCACAAAGCATTCCCTCTGCCCCCTTCCCAGCAGTAACAGTGGGAACAAAGTATTCCCCCCACCCAAGGAAGAGTAGGGGTGAGTGTGGACACAGACTAGGGCAACGTTTGCGGCGGGGTGGGGGGGAAGCACCATAATCAGGTAGGAGGAAAATCTTGCTGGGGTTTAGCAGTCCCTGCCTCACCATCTGCCCACCCACCCTCGCCCCCACGTCTCCAATCTTAGGACCTTGTTTTGCCCCTCAGATATAAACAATGTTACTGGACATGTACTGAAGTTAAATTTCATGATGAAAAAACAGTGTTGCATTGACCAGAAATTAGCTCTTTTGCATGTTCTCATGCTACTTATTCCATTTTTCTTTTAAAAAGAACAACCAGCCTTGATGGACCGCCTCCATTTTCAGTCCAAAAAACTGCAAATTTCAGAATTTACCAACTCCGAGCCATCACTGGAACTCAAGGCAACCCATTATACATCGTCATTGTTTAGCAGTGCCAGAGGAAAGCAACATGGTATTGTAAACTGTTGATTATGATAACGTCAGTTGTTCCCCAAACATTTGCTTGTGTGATGCCATTTCGAGACAGAGGTCGCTTTCTCACATTACCTGGGAGGGTGTTGCGGGAATGTCTGTGAGGACAACCACAGACCTATTCTCACAGGGACTAGCACGTGTAGGAATGTGCTATTCCACTTTTCTCCCACGAGAACGCCTGTGATTGTATGTGCTACATCAGGGGACCCAGTTATGCATGCGTGTTCTTGCTGGGGAGAAGCAGACTAGCACATGCCTACATGCATGCTAATTCCCATGAGAACCACCTTTCTATATCTTCCTTCAGGCCGGGTATTGTCCACCATGGGGGATGATCTCCCTCCATGGCCAGTAGGAGGCAGCAAACTTTCAACTGGGCATGCTCGAGGGTGATCACGCCCTCCATCTCCGGTTGAAAGTCTACCTTGAGCGAGATAGGAGGTAGCAGGGGTGTCTCCACACCCCAGGCAGAACTTTGGACTCCAGCTGCCTGGCAAACCATTGGGCTGGAGCTGGATTATAGAACAGCACCACCGGCTCCTCCACCCAGGTTTCTAAAGCGGCATCCTTGTTCCCCTGCCTATCTGTCCCTGTGGGCACAGCTGGAGGGAAGGGCGAGCATGAAGGGAGTCCTGACAGGCACCCCCTATCACTCAACGCAAGCCCGCCGCAACACCAGCACCGTTAGGACCCGCCGGCAGAAACTCGGCACCGACTGCGGCCACAGCAGCGACCCCGGATTGGCCGACACCAAAAGTGTGCCAAACATGCATAGGCGCAACACGGAGGAGCCGGCCCACGCTGCAGAGGGAGAGACAAGGAGGAGACACAGGAGGATCAGGAAGAGGGTGAGGACGCCCAACAAGTAAGCGGGGGCCCCTCCCTTACCCCAATAGAGAAGCTACAATTCGAAACCCTCAACTCCATTCTTCAATCGCTAAAAATACTAGAGGGCAGAAAAGAACCACCAAAACGCCCCCCTAAATGCCCACAAGGTCCCAGCCCCCATAAATGAAGGCAAGCAAGTTTTTTAAGACAAATCTAAGGTCCCTAACAAGGGCAAAAGCCTGGCCTCCAAAAAAATACAGGAAAAGCCTCCAAAACAGCAGTCTCAAAGACCTCGTAGGTTCCTCCTTGGAGGGCAAGGAACTCTTCAGTGAGGAAGAGGAGGAGGGAGAAATTGCCTCCTCAGGAACAGAGGACAATCCCCCTCCCAAGAAACCCAGGACTGAAACTCCCCAGGCACATGCAGCTGAGGAGGAAGAAGAGGAGCAGGGGGTCTCAGATGGGGGCTCCCAGGTTTCAATAGAGGGATTGGAGAGCGACCATGCAGACAGGGAAGACCCTCTTTTGCTTGACCCTAAAGAACAGGGGAGAGAACTACCTACCACCTCCTCTGAAAAGGTCTTAAGAATCAGGGCCAAACAACAAAAGAAAAAGGAATCTGAATCCTCTGAGGACAAGGAAGACTCCAACAGGGAATACATTCCTAAGATTGCAGACTTCAAAAAAGGTCTGATCCTTGACAGGGTCTTCGAAAAGATTATAAAAGAGCAGTGGAAACAAACAACCTAACAAAACTCAAAGACTCTCCAAGGCTCAGGAGAGCATATGTAGGTTTTCCAGACAGAGCAGCCCCATCTTTAAAATCCCTAAAGGTGGATGCTGCAGCCGCTTCCCTGGCACAGCACTCGGTGTTCCCGGTGGAAGGGGATCTCTACCCCAATGAACAAAACAATAGAGGTATCGAAGCGGGTCTTCGAAAATCCTACGAGGCCCTTTCCCACCTATTGCGCATCTCCACAGCAGCTTCCTACTGCTCCCAAGCCATCCTCAAATGGTTTAAATTGGCTAAAACTCTGGGGCTCCCAGGGTACTTCTAAAAAACTAGTACGAAATATCACGTTGGGCAACCTATTCCTCACCGACGCGTCTATGGACGGAGTCACCTGGGTGGCTAGGGGTATGGCAGCCAGCATCACCGCCCACCGCCACCACTGGTTGAGATCATGGAAGGCAGACTCCCACGCAAAAAATCTCTTGGTAGACGGGCCATTTAAGGGAGATGGGCTGTTTGGGCCGCACTGGACCAGGTTCTGGTGGATGCCTCAAGTAAAGAAAAGAAATAAACATTGCAACAGTTTAATTCCTACAAATCATTTTTTTGTCCCTTCCAGAGAGCCTTTCTCTCACACAACACCAACAGGAGAGCTCCTCCAGGAATACAACTCCTCACGCTACAGAGTAGGAAGTAGATGAGGAAACTGCGGCAGAACCCCATATGTGCCATGAGCTAAGCCCGGACAGGGAAACCAGGCTGGAAAACAGAATGTGTGGCTTCTCCAGTTCCTGTCCTCAGCTCGACCCACCACTCAGAGGACGTCTGACCCTATTCGCAAAAAGGTGGGAAAGCATTACATTGGACACATGGGTACTAGAAACCGTGTCCCAGGGATACGCGACTGAATTCAAGCACCCCTCCCTGGAGCTTCTTTCGCGTATCTCTGATGTCACAAAACCCAGTCAAACACACAGCAATGAGCCTAGAGATACACAGGCTAGCAGAGATAGGGGCAATCGAACCAGTTCCCACTCTGGAATATGGAAAGGAATTTTACTCAATTCTCTTTCTTGTAAAAAAGAAATCAGACTCCTGGAGAGTGGTTCTGGATCTAAAAAGATTAAACAGAGCAGTGAAAATGCAGAAATTCAGAATGGAAACCCTGAATTCCATCTGCTTGTCTCTCATCCTGGGAAACCGGATGGTCTCTCTGGACTTACAGGAGGCTTACCTACACGTGCCCATACGCCCGAAGCATAGACAATGGCTCCATTTCCGGTATCAGCAATACAAGGCCCTGCCATTCTGCCTTGGGACAGCTGCCAGAACATTCATGAAAATCCTCATTCCCCAGATTGCAAACCTCAGAACCAGGGGGATCGCAATATACCCGTTCTTGGACGACATCCTCATCCAAGCACCAAGTCAGGAAACAGCTCTGCATTACCTGAAGATTAACATTCACCACCTAGAGAGACATGGCTTCCTAATCAACTATGAAAAGAGTTGCCTCAAAGCCACACAATGATTCGAACACTTAGGAATCATTCTCGATACAGACGGAGACAGGATATTTATCCCTCCCCAATGCCAACAGAAGACCAGAACCCTCATAAAGGAGATCAAACACAGGAGAGTGATCCCGTTAACCACCTTGGCATTCCTGCAAGGTCTCATGGTGTCATGCATCTGCCACCTAGGCTTGGCCCGCCTACATCTGTGCCCACTCCAATGCTTCCTGAGGCCCTGGCAGCATCAGATAATGGAGAAATCCAGGATGTTCCTCAAGATCTCTCCTTCACCCTAAAATCTCTAATCTGGTGGATAGAATCCCGCAGATTCGACCAGGGAGTTCAACTTTCAGAACCACACAGGGTATCAGTAACCACAGATGTGAGTCTCCTCGGATGGGGGGCTCATCTCAATCAAGGATGTCCACAGGGCACCTGGAGAGCAGAGGACTTGTCTCACAGCATGAACTGGCTGGAGCTCACGGTCATCCACCTGGCACTATGACATTTTCTACTGGAGATCCAGGGCAAGCACATACTAGTTCATATGGACGATACTACAGTCTTAGGCCGTTTTCAGACGAGCGCGGCGGCGCCCGCGCTTGTTTCTTAAAAAAGCCGGCAGCCCGTTCTACACGAGACGCTGCCGCCGAATACGCGCATGCGCGGCCGACATGCATCCATTTCCGGGCGCGAACTGACCGGGTCGGCGATCGAGGCTGGTCATACGCGGACGGAAATGGATGCGCGTCGGCCACACATGCGCGTATTTGGCGGCAGCGTCTCGTGTGGAACGGGCTGCCGGCTTTTTTGAAAACAAGCGCGGGCGCCGCCGCGCTCATCTAAAAACAGCCTTAGACTATGTAAAGAACCAGGGGGGATCCTGGTCCAGGGAACTGCACGAGGAAGCCAAATCCTTCCTTCTGTGGGCAAAAGATCATGTCCTCTCCATCGCAGCTGTACACATTCGGTGAATCAACAACAAGAGAGAGGACTGGGTGAGCCAGAGAAATGTAGATCTGGGGGAATGGGCCCTAAGCGAAAATGCATTCAACCAAATCATGGAGAGGTTCAGGAGACTGGCAATGGATCTGTTCACATCACAGAACAACACCAAAGCTCCGAGATTCATGTCTCGCAACTTTTACCCCAAGGCAGCAGCTCAGGATGCATTGAACCAGCACTGGCCAAAGGAGGTTCAGATCGGGGGAAGAAGCAGAAGAAGCAGCAGCAGAAGAACAGGCTGCTGCATCAGAAGAAAGCAATGGGCTGGAGCAAGAAAAAAGGGGATGGCACCAGGAAAGGGAACACTGGGGGTAGCGGCTGAGCCAACAGTGGAAGAAATGGACAGGAACAGGAGGCAAGTCCCCGAACCGGGTGCCCTACTCCTGCAGAAATATTGGGGAGGCTCCAGAATTGCGAGGCCCAACTGAGGGAAAGGGAGGCTGAGGCTGGACGAATGGAAGGGCCCAGTGGGGCTGATCCCATGGATGAGGCTAGGGGGACCGGCCCAACAGAACAGCAGGCCCCATCTGGAGAAAGCGGACAGCAATCATACACACACACACCGATACAGGCAAGACTGGGATGGTGGTGTATTAAGCCTCCTAACACTGGGGCCCAGCGCTGGGCAACAAAGGGAACAAGGTGATACAACCAGGCACCGCACCCCAGTGAGCGGGCCCAGGGAATGGGTCACATGGAAGATGCCCCTGGGGATGGGGGACAGACTGGGGGCCTGGGCCCTTTGCTGGATGCAATTTATGCAGACAGGGCCCAGGAGGTCCAAGGTCAGGGTCCGGTAGCAACCGGGGTGCAGGATCCTCTTGGGATCCCAGGGCTAGTCCAACATCAAATGGGGAGAAACACCAGGACCAATCCAGTAGCGCAGTCGCATGGTAGAGGTGGAAGCCGGTCCAGAGGGGAGGGAGTCTCTCCTTTGCCTGAGGAAGGAGACTCACCACTGGTGACCAGGAGGAGAATCGAAAACCCTGAGGATGAAGAGCAGCCCACTTACGAAGAATTGTGGCGAAGAGTCCAGGCCCTGGAGAGAGAGTTGCAACAGGGGAAAAGGGCAACCGCAGAGCTCAGTGTCGCAACAGGAGCAGCACACCAAGGTGAGGACACGAGGCAGGAACACAGGTCATGGAGCAACCACCCAGTCATTATGGGACTGGGGCATCCAGGGGTGGGAGCTTGGCCCCAACACCCCCACCACCAGGGGCCACACGGGGGGGGAGGGAGGATCATGGTACTGGTATCCCGCTGGTGCCTACCAGGCCGCAAAGAAGGTGGTTGGATGGGGAATGGGTGTGGGTAACACCGGCCCACGACCACCACTGGTGACTGAGGGCACCCAAGCTGACAAGGCACAGAACAAACAGGATCTCCAAAAAGGAGCACCAGCAGCCTCAGGGCAGGGGAGGCCCTGGGAGAATTCTGGGTTGGAAATGGCAAGTACATCTACCACCCCCCTAATCTGCCCTCCCCTCCACCAGGGGGGGCTTACAGTGGTGTGACCGCTCCCTTCGGGGAGCACCTGCTGCCAGCCACAAAAGAAAAAATCTGGTGGGGCGATTACATTGAGGTATATGCCCTAATGTTCAGTGATCCTATTCTGGATCATTCCGAGAGTGAGGATGCGAAGGACAAAGAAAACTTCCGCCACCCCAAGGCTGATAGGAACTGAGCGAACTGGACATCAGCATTCGCGTATACATGTGAGTGGTTCTTCAGGCCGACCCTGGGCATGGCCTGGAGCTCCATAAATACGTAGACATTGTGTGGAGGGCATATGCGACCGGCCCCCCTGGGGCCTGGTTAAGATACGATGAGGCCTTCCGACCTTACACCCAGGAATGCGCTGGGATACCCATGCTACTGACTTATGGTTAGAGTGCATGGTGGATGTGAGTAGGGCCCCCCTGTCCAAAAGCGGGCATGCATTGGTAAAAGGCGGAGTCGCAGCCACCAATGAGCCTTTTCGTGGTGAGGGGAGAAAGAACACACAAAGCAGCTTGGACCCCTGTTGGGAGTACAACCGGGTAGGCAGATGTAACAGGAACTCTTGCAAGTTTCAGCACAGGTGCTCAAACTGTGGGGGGAGACACCCAGTCACGAACTGTTTCAAGCTTAGGCAGAGGAACGAAAAAGGTAAATTTGCACAGGGCGGGAGCACCGGCAAAGGAGCCCCTGGCTCCTCGGGAAATGGTCGAACTGGGTAGGGGGCCAACACCAGTCATAACTGACCGGCTGGAGCACACCCTGTGCCACTCCCCCAATCGGCAGGAAGTGTCGTATATAGTTGAGGTATTTAGAGTGGGATTTAGGATACCAGCCGCCCAAGTGAACCCCGTGGGATCAGCATGCAATTTGAAATCCACATTGGGAAAGGAACATATAGTGCAAAGTAAAATTGATAAGGAAATGAAGGAAGGGAGGGTAGCAGGCCCGTTTAAAGACCCTCCGATACCAAATCTGTTCATATCCCCCCTGGGGGTAGTTCCAAAAAAGGCAGAAGGGGAATTTCACCTGATTCACCACTTGTCCCATCTGAGAGGCAGATCAGTTAATGACGCCATTCCAAAGGAACTCACCCCAATTAAATATGCTTCCTTTGACGTGACCATCGAGAAAGCCGGGAGGATGGGGCGGGGGGCCATGATGACGAAATGTGATGTGAAATCTGCTTTCCGACTGTTGCCCGTTCATCCAGATAGTTTCCACCTCCTACGTTTTCAATATGATGGGCAATATTACTTCGAAAGGGCCATGCCGATGGGTTGCTCCGTTTCCTGTTCAGTTTTCGAGAGATTCAGCACCCTGATAGAATGGATCTTTAAACAATGATGGAAGGAAGGAGAAGTGACAAACTACCTCAATGATTTCCTTATAACAGGCAGCCCCAGGTCCGAGGATTGTGCGGCTGCCTTTTGCCTTTTCCAGGAGGTAGTGGAAAACCTAGGGGTCCCGTTGGCTCCAGAGAAGATGGAAGGCCCTAATACGAGACTAATGTATTTAAGTATTGAGCTGGACACGGTGAGGGAGCAATTCAGCCTTCCCATAGACAAATTGGAGGCGCTCAGGGTTAAGATACAAGAGTGCTTGTCCACGCAAAAGATCACCGTGCAGGTGCTTCAGTCCCTGGTGGGCAGTCTTAATTTGCTTGTTGGGTAGTGATGCCAGGCAGGGCCTTTTTAGCCTGGTTGTATGAAAGACTAAGAGGGGCAACTGCCCCACACCACAGGATATGGGTAACAAAAGAAATGAAGAAGGACTTAAGCACTTGGCTGGACTTCCTAACCGAATTTAACTGTGTGAGCTTTTGGAGAACCAGACTGTTACTACAGGCAGACCTATAAGTTCTGTTGGATGCAGCGGGGGGATCAGGCTTTGGGGTATATTTTAGGACCCGTTGGTGCACCACCCCATGGCCCCAAGTCTGGCATGAACAAGGAGTGACCCGAGACCTTACATTTTTGGAACTATTCCCAATAGTGGTGGCAGCATTGGTCTGGACCGACCAGTTTGCCAACCGGTCATTCCTGTTCTGGTGTGACAACTTAACTGTCGTGCATGTAATTAACACCTTGTCGTCTCGGTCCCCCCGGGTTATGGGCTTGGTACGAGTACTCGTGCTGGCATGCTTGAGGGCTAATATCTTATTTACGACTAGACATGTACCCGGGATTGACAATGGCATAGCAGATGCCCTTTCTCGATTCCAGACAGCCCGTTTTCGAGAGCTGGCACCAGAGGCCAGGGCAGCCCCCGATCCCCTTCCACCAGGGTTATGGAGCCTTGGGGACTAACGACACAGGCTATTATACAGGGATCATTGGCCCCGCGAACCCAAGTTTCATACGGTAGGGCGGTTAGGGAGTTCCAGGAATTCTGGGTCTCAAAAGGCTGTGGCCTGGGTTTCCCCATCAGTGAGCCCGAGATGATCCAATTCACAATACGGCAAAGGGAGAGAGGATTGGCATCGCGTACGATAGGAGGAAAAGTGGCCGCCCTGGTATTTGCCAACCATCTCATGGGTTTCCCATCCCCGGACAGGGGATTTTACATCAAACATATGTTGGAAAGCTGGGTGCGGGCCACACAACCCCCGCCCAGGTCGAGAACACCACTCACGACACCTAGATTGTTAATGGTGAACAGCGCCCTCCTCGAGGTATGTTATGATGCGTACGAATTGCAGCTTTTTACTACAGTGTACGTGGTGACATTTTTGGGGGGCTTTCGCATTAGCGAGGTGGTTGCTGCAAACACACGGGACAAGTCAGACACTCACCTCCAGAGTACGGATGTCGCAAGCGGAGTAGACAGGGTAGTGATTCGGCTTCGCCGGTTGAAGACCGACCAGCGGAGCAAAGGACAGACGGTCCGGTAATACAGGTGCAGGCAAACTGCAATATGCCCAGTCTTACACATGGCACACTACCTCCGGGCAAGGCCCCTGGTGGCAGGGACCCTGTTTATTCACCACGATGCGGGGGCCCCCCTTACCAGCCATCAATTCACCTCGGTCTTCAGAGCTGCCCTAGGCAAGGCTGGTTTACCCCCTAGAGAATAAGGCTCCCATTCCTTCCGGATGGGGGCTACCACAACAGCCGCTGCAGCTTGGTTGCCCAATGAAGCAATTAAGGCAGTAGGGAGATGGAGGTCCGTGGCATTCAAAAGATATATCAAGCCATACCATTGCTAACAAAAGTGTGATTCTCAATAGGAACGGGAACCCGAGCCTGGACAAGACGTGAAGTCTGGATTGTGAGTCAAAGCATTGTGCGATGGGTGAACAGAGCCACCGCACTGACCGAATTGGGTGATCAATTAGGCTTAGGCGAACACGCAAAAATTAGATGGTTGGCCAGGAGTGGGATAGCATAGCATAGCATTTTTATTTATATCCCGCACTCTCTCAGAAAAGACTCGAGGCGGCTCACAGGACAATAAATACATCCCTGGGTTTGTTATTCCACGCAGGGGACCCAGCACAAAGCAATAATAACAATACACAAAATATCAGCTCAATACAAAATACAGCCCCCCCCAACTGATGACCTCACTTCCACCAATGCATCTACAATTCGACAGTCGGTCCCACCATTAAACCTTCTATCCCCTGCTGCCACCAGGGAATCCAACCGACTCCACCCCTCTCTCACCGGGGGGGGGG
>QEPC01011493.1:1637741-1669564 GCA_003113815.1 Sphenodon punctatus
CTTATGTGGATTAACTGGTCATCTTCTACTAGCAGGCTTATGGTTGCCTTTGCCTGTCTGTTCTTTCTGTCCCACACCTCAGGGTTTGCTGCAGGTCTGTCTGTGGTGATCACCTCCCACTGGTCATCTTTGGATAGGAGCATTTCTATTTTGAATTTCCACAACTGGTAGTTTGTGTTATTCAGCTTGCAGACTGAAAGCTTTAATTCAGAACTGCTGGCCATGCTTGCTTCCCTCCCCTCAGATTGGGATTCTGGTTCTTCTGCTCACTTACTGTTAGTAGCCTCCTCTGGGAGTTTCCTTTGGGCCTCTTTTCCTTTCAGCTCACTTCCAGTCTTTAGAGTTGTTCTGGGCTGTTCTGAAGAGGCCTGGACCCATAACCAGTTGCAGAGTAATAGCTGATTCGCAATCAGTAAGGACAAATGCAGCTGAAGGTTTAAAACAGAACTTTACTTAAGCTTTCCAGGCAAAGATCCTTAGTTGCATCTAACTAGTAGTAAGACAAAATGGAGACTGAGACAAAGAGAGAGAAGGGAAGAAAGAGTGGTTACACAAAGAAATTCAACTGCAAAACCCCATCTCCCTTCCGTGTACACATAAACTTAGCAGCGCCATCTGGTGGCTCAATAGTCAATCACTGTTCTTAATACAGTAACTTTAATTTATGAATGTTGCATACACCAACAGTTACTTCAGCTGCCTCCCCTGTCACTGGAATGGAGGAAGGACCCTCATTTCATTTTCTACACCTGGGCTCATTTCAACCTAGCTATGCTGTGACCCTGTTCTCAGTTCCCTGCTTAAGTTCCTTGAAGGAACTTGCTTGATGTTCATGCAAGACACTGAGCACTCTCTGGCCAGATCCAGTGAATTGAAGATGCCAAATCTTGAGCAAAGAAGTAAAAATCCTGTTGACTTCAATGGAATTACTCACAAATTTAAAGTTAACTCTGGGCTTAAGTTCTTTACTGGCTCGGATGAGAGTGCTCCGGAGCTTGTAGGATCAAGCATGCTCCTCCAATAATGTTCACACATGGTACTGAACATGTACCTTCTTTTTCGTTCTTATTACAGCTGGGCTAACATGTAACATTTTACACTAGTTTGAGTGACTAGTTTGAAAAGATGCATCTCTGTTAGGAAAGCACCAAATCTTCATGTGTTTGGTTTAAATCATTCCTACAGGGCATGACCCAGCTCCTACTGAAGTCATTGGGAGACCTTTTTTTTTATTACAGAGATCCCTGGTTCAGCCCCAAAGAGAAAAATCAATGCACCATACCCATACCTACTTAATTTCAGTACATGAAAACCATACACATAGGATAAAGATACTCTGCAATAAATACATTTATGCAAACAGGACACACACATTGTAACTGGATGTTTCAGTTTTTCATACTTAATATTTCCTTTAGATTTTACCATTAAAAGATTATGTTTTTAAAAGGATAAAACTGCTTTACAAAGGCATTCAAAATTCCCAATTTTAGACACCCTATGGAAAGAAAAATCCTATTTTAAACTGAAAAGAGAAAAAAGCTCATCAGAAAGAGAAAATGCGGGCCCCATGTGGATGCTTTTTTTTCAAACAAGCAAAATAAAAGTATAATGCTTTGTTTAGCACTGCAAAGCGAGAGTACTTTTTAATCTTCAAAGTACGTTACAAGCTTCAGTTAATTAGGATCTGCTCCTCAAAGCACTGTGCTTGCACAAGTTCCTGCACAGCCTTAATTCTTCTATTGTAGCAAATGTCTAGAACCAGCAACGTGGCAAAGCTCTGCCATCACTACAGAGTGGGGTATTTGGCCATCAATTTCTTAACTTTCAGCAAATTGGCCCCAGTGAATTTCAAAACTCATAATGGCACCCAGGCAAAACTGTCAAAATTATGCCAGGCATCCAGGGACATGACCTTTCTAATATTGATGAAATTTATTTTATTTATTTTATTCCAACATTTTAATACCACCCCTCATGCCAATGGCAGCTCGGGGTGGTGAACAATATAAAATACAGTACAAAAGATAAAATACGCATATAATACAATAATTTACAAGGAATTCCACTAACATTACTGTAAATCAAAAATCAAGTTTTGCAAGTCACAAAACTTTACAGGCATTATGACATCCTCAGTTTTATTCTCTGTCCCTTTGAAAATAACTCCTAACATTCGGCTTTTTTTACTGCTGCTGCACACTGGGTTGAGAATTTCAGTGTATTGTCCACAATCACTCCCAGATCCTTTTCCTGAGTGATAACTCCTAGCTCATGGTGACTTTATGCAGCGACCAGCACAATTGTTTGTGGACCCACCCATCTTCCTTCCCCAGTATTTAGGGTGGCCATACCTCCCCTTTAATCCAGGATGCTTATGAAAAATACATGGTGCAGGGTTGCATTGGAATAAGCATCTTGGATTAAAGGGGAGGTATGGCAACCCTACCAGTATTCCAATTGAAAATATTATTAAAATTTGCTCAGAATTGTGTAGCTTGTGGTTGATTCTGGGGGATATTTGGGGTAGACATGGCCGCCCATGTTTTACTTATTGTCAGAGTAATAACTATCTCCTGCCAAATCTGCAAGTGTCGTTGGCCACAAAAATTAGGGGTGTGCAGTTCATTATCATTTTTTTAAATTACTAAAATGAACGAAGTCCCATTCATTTGAGTAATTCAAATACAAAAATGGATGAATAAGCAAACAATTATAATTTGCTTTCATCTGCTTTCGTTTTTAATTTTTTTTTAAAAAACTGCACATGCACAAAATTGCTTCCGGGGTCAATTCTACACATCCGCACCCTTTCCCAAAATGACCCTGGCAGCATCAGCACCATTTTGGGAAAGGGCACGCACATGTGCAGAATGGCCCTAGCCAGTTTTTTGCATGTGTGCATTAATTGTTTTTATTCTGAATTTTAAAAAACAATTTTAAAATCACTGTGCATGTGCAAAATGGCCACCAGACCATACTTCACATGCACAGCCCTTTCCCAAAATGGCATCAGCAGTGTTGGTGCCTGTGACAGGACCAATCCTTGCTTAGCACCCTTGCACGGGGAATTTGCTGGCCCACTACCACACAAAGCTCTACTTACTTAGGTCTCTGAACCGTGTTCAGCTTGGGTAGGTTGGCTCATTAGGAAAGTTACTCCCATTTCCCTCTATTTAGGGGCTTCTCCCACAAACAGGTGGATCCCCAGGGGTTTCCTCCCCAAGCAGCTCTAACCCAGCTAAGCCAAACCCCCTCAGTAGCGTGGCTTGTTCTCCAGGCTCTGTCTCTAGCTGGATTCTCTGGGAAGTTGCTTTTGGTTCTAGCTAGGCTCTCTCTAGGGTGTGCAAAACTCTCCTCTCTCCTGCTAGCACAAGACTCTGCTAGCTCCATCTACACGCACCCCTGACTCTCTAGGCTTTTCACTGAGTTCCAGCCCAGGGGCTGGTCAGGTGACTTATCAGTTCCACTGCTCCAGGCTCTTAAAGGGGCAATGCTCCATGTCACTAGCCCATTCTCAGGGTACTTACTCTGCAGAATCGCTGTAACCCTTTTACAGAGCCTTTTTGGAAAGAGTCTGTACATGTGCAGAATGGTCCGGTGGCCATTTTGCGCATGCACAGTGATTTTTTTAAAATTAATTTTTAATAAAATAAACAAAAGAAAACAAAAAAAAAGCAAGGACAGTTTGGTCATTTATGAAAATCCTTAAAAATGAAGGCGGTTTTGTAAATGACAACAAAAATAGTAGGGGTGCCTTCTGCACATCTCTAACAAAAACCACTGCATTAGCCTAGCCATAACACAGAGGGGAAACATATCTGTAAGGCCATGGGCAGTCTCAGCAGGTTTAGGACCAGCAGAGTGCCATACCAAAAGGACAAGCCAATAGGCAGCATCAGGTGAAGTGATCAGAACCAGTAGACAGTATCAGCAGACAAGCCGCATGGGGTGAAAACAGACATGCACCGTAACGCCACTAAAAAAATACCACTTTAACATTTCTTATGCATAGGGCACCAATATAGCTCTGCAACATACATAAATGTTAAAGCAATGTTTAAGTGGTGTTAAAACAGAGTTACGTGGATCTCTGTTTTCACCCACTGACAGTCCAAGAAAACCACCAGGAAATAGTTAAGAAACAATCCAGGTGGCCAGAGCCAAGAAGTCAGTCCAAGGAAGCTAGGACAAGGGATAGAGGGAAGCTAAAGACAAGCATCATACCACTGGCTAGAGTTGGAAACAAGGGCTGGAATGCAGGCAGGCAGGAGGTGAAATTCAGGGAAAGGAAGGTCAGACCAAATAGGAAACTAGGGCAGACATACATGACTATGGCTACTTTCCCACAAGGCTGCTTGTGCAGCCTTTGGTGCCACGGGACCATACGCTATTCAAACATAGCGTGTAGGATTTCACTACCCTGTCCGATGCGCAAGCTTATTGGTGTAGAGCCACACTTCCTCCTTTCCCACGAGATGGGAGCTGCGCTATATTTGAATAGTGCATGCTCCGGCAGCGCCAAAGGCTGCTCGCGGGAAGAGCTTGCATTAAAAGTCTGCTCTTGGGAAAGCAGCCTACAGTCTTAAATGGTTCCACCCAACTTAGAGTGTTTTTAAACAAGCACCACGGGAGGGGAGAGTCCATGACTGCTGAGACAGTGAAACACCCCCACATGCAACGTGCATGGGAAGCGCTTCAAACAAGCATCTCCCAGCATAGCTGCCCTGGCCATGAAGGCGGCCACCCTGGCTTGTATGGGGCACTCTGGATTTTTCAGGATTGAGTGGCCACCGTGTGGGTCACAGGAGCGCACCTCTCCACGAACCACCGTCATACATGCAGTTGGATGTGTGGAGGGGGGTGGGGTGCATGAGTGGTGGGGTGGCATGGGCTGCTGAGAAGAAGAAAGAAAACGTTTAGCCCATCCAGAATTGTGGGCTAAGCCACCCATTGTCAGCCTCCGCCGACCCTCCGAGACAAGCCGGCACACAAAGCATCTTCAGGAAGCCGGCGCAAATCAGGAAACTCTGAGGCCATCATCCCTGGCATCAACGCCGGTGGACATTGCAGGGCCTTCAGCCACACCCCTAACAGCCCCATGCCTTTCCACTCCACCCCTGTCCCTGGAGGCGCCCCAGACCATGCCCCCGACATTGCCGCGCTGATCAGAGCGCTTGCGGGCACGTACAGGGGTGGGGCTTCCCCTATAAACACCAGCGTCGCATTCAGAGTGGCGCTGGTGATTGCAGAGAAACCAGCCCCCTTGCGTTTTCTCCCATTGATTCCTTCGTAACCTGAGACTGTGCGAGCTTGGATTTAGACTGTGTGTGCGTGGATCTTCCTACTGACAACCCCCTGAGAGATTCCTGAGTGAGTGGAGAAGCGAGTGGTGAGTGAGTGGGTGAGTTCCCCCTTCCCTCCTTGTCAGGGTTTGCCCCCTCCTGGGGAGCACCAGCGTGTGCGTGGACCTGCCTCCCTCCTCACAAGTCAGGGTGGTTCCCCTCCTTCACGGCACCTTCCTGAACGGCTTTCCCGGACCCCTCCTAACCCCCCCCCGAGTGCGTGTATTAGGGTGTGGGGGGGTACTTATTGGCCTCTCTGGCTCCAGGTGCCCAATGATGATGGAGGCCTGTTCTCTTTGATTAGAGGTGAAGGCCAACACTCTATCCTGATGGGCGTAGTAACCCTCGTTTCCTGTGTAGCCGAGAAAGCTGCTTCCTATAGTACCGGACGTTTGGGAAATGTAAGTGGTGGTCCCCGTGAGTCTCACGCCCTCCCCGGTGTCACCCTGAGGGGAAGGACAGGTTAGAAATATTAATTAATTAAATTGATTAATTAATTAATTAATTGTGAGATCAGGCCAGAAGTCAGAGAAATGCAGTGGTGCCAAAGGCTTAGCACTACTTGGAAACCCCAGTGATGTTGGTTCAAGACCAGCAGATCCTGACAATAGCTACTTAAAAGACAGCATGACACTGCTCCAGATCACAGCTGGACCCAAGTTTTTTCATTTCCTGGGAAATGTGCTGGAACCATGTCATGTTCTTATTGCTCTGTCTCTGCTTTCTTCTCATCCAGTAACTGCATGAACATCTTAGTCTGATTCAATCCAGGCATCAGCTTGCTGACATTCCTGTGTAGTGTGTTGCATGGTTTGCAAGGCTTTCCAGTTGCTGTAATGGTGGCCATGGAGACCAGGGCTGGCCTTACTGCGGGGTGGCTAGGGGCAGCCGCCCAGGGCCCCATACTTGGGGGGGGGGCCCGTGGGTTTGGGGGTTTATTATTATTATTATTATTAATTATTATTTATTATAAACATTTATATAGCACCGGTCATGTACCTGGCACTGTACAGAACATAGAAATAGACGCGGTCCCTGCCTGTGACTTACAATCTAAAAGACAAGGAGGGGGAGACAGGGAGAGGGGACGGTGGGAGAGACAGGGACAGGGAGTAATTGTAATCGGGTCGGGCAGGGGGGCAGCAGGAGTGAGGGAGAGGCAGAGGCCCTGCCTCTCCCTCACTCCATGCCCCCCCCCCAACCTGGCAGAGTCTCAGCCAGGAGAAATGAAGAAGAGAGAGGCAGAGGCCCTGCCTCTCCCTCATTTCCCCTGTCGAGAGACTGACAGGCAGTGGAGGGGGCCAGCGGCGTGAGGGAGAGGCGCGGCCTCTGTTTCTTCCCCCACTTCCACTGGAAATGAGGGAGAAAAAGACAGAGGCCCCACCTCTCCCTCACGCCGCTGGCCCCCTCTACTGCCTGCCTGACTGATTCGGCCAGGGGAAATGAGGGAGAGGCAGGGCCTCTGGCTGTGCCAGACAGCAGGGGTGGGGAACCCGGTGCAGGGCCCAGGCCGGTGGCGGCAGCGATGGTGGTGGTGGCACCGGCAGCAGATCAGGTAAGTGATCCGGTCACGACGGTCAGACCGTCGGAAGCCAAATGCCCGCTTAGGCTTGGGAATGGGTGGAAGGGAGTGCCCCTCTGCCCATCCCAGAGCCCAGGCCTGGGTAGCAGGGCCGCCCCCAGGCCAGGGAGTGCCCCCTGAGCTGGGGAGCACCCTTAGACCTGCCGGCAGAAGAGATGGGGGCCACACTTCTTCCCCACCCTGGGCCCCGCTTAAGGTAAGGCCGACCCTGACGGAGACACTGGATAGGTTCCTGAAAGGCCTCTACTCTGCCTTTCAGTCTGTGCAGTATGCATCCAGGCCCACCTCACAGAATAAAAAGGAAAACTCTGAACTTCATGCTCAGCCACATTTGGCAACAGTTCACCATTTAATCAATATTGAAAGGGCCTTCATTGTTGAATCCTATTATTACATCCTGGACTGAGTCCACTCATTTATTTGCATAGTTAATTGTTTGGTGTGGAAGAAGTATGCATTTGCAAAAAGACCAAACAAAAAATCCATGTGACTAGCTTTAGCAGCTGTATTTCAGAGCCAGTTGGAAAGAAACTTGGAGTCTCTCCGATATCAGTTCTTTCATCAGCTAGGCCTGTAAAATGTCAGCTCACTTGAATGACTTGTTTATAGTGTGCCTGATTCTCTGAGCTGACAAAGATCCAGAGCTCCGATTGGCTTCAAGTGAACGTCTTAATCTCAACCAAATGTCTATTTAATCCCTGATTTATGCATCCATTAGAATCCGCTGACATCATTTCAAATGCTTTATCACTTGTTCTCTCCATTAACGTTAATATTTTCTTCTCAAGTAAGTTTAAATTTCTATCCATCATGATCCTCACTCAAATTGTTTCTCTTTCATCCAGTTGAGATAGGCAAGAAATTGGATACATTAAGCCAGATGAGGATGGGAGTAGAAAATCAACTTACCAGAGTTTAGCCTGAAAATAAAAGAGAAATCACGCCTGCCTAGCCATACTTACTAGCAATGTCCAAACCAATGCTGGAGACTAGAGCTGAAGCGGCAGCAGCTTTTACCACGCCGCGATTCCATTCCGCCATTTCAGAATTGCCCGTGTCACACCACGGTTTTTCTGCTGACATTCCACTAATTCTGCCGGCATTCTGCAAATTCGGAAACTATCGGAAAAATTGTGGAATTGTCAGAAACTTATGGAAAACCGCTGTTCCGCTATTTTGTGGCACTGGCGGAATGGCAGAAGTAGCAAAAATGGCATGTTTCCGCTATTTGTGAAGTCTGTGGAAGTAGCGGAATGAAATTAGCGGAACTGCAGAAGTAGCGGAATTAAACTAGCTGAATGAAAGCCTCTGCCACGCCATACCACTAATTGCGGAAATGCTGTTTCTGGCGGAAATAGCTACCGCTGCGACTTTCCGCTACAGCCCTACTGGAGACCTCTTCCATGGAGCACCCATGCAGAGGGGACTGGCTTTTGCAAGTGACATGTCCCAGGCATGAGCGCTGGGAGGACCTGAGCTCCCCAGCACTCCTTACCAAGGCTTATGCCTTGCAAAGGCTGCTTCTTCCGCTCACAGATTGAGTGCTGCCGCTGTTCATACAGGCAGGGGCTCTGTGGCCACCCATTGCCACACATTCATTTGGCTTGCCCCATACGGAGCACTCTGAATTTCTCAAAAGGGCTCCATGAGTGTCCATAAGTGGATGCTCTGTGGCTTGCAGGCACATGCATCTGGCTGCTCCACCTTCAGACCATTAAACACTTTCCACCATTTGGGGGGAACAAGACTTCTATTATTACCTCAAGACTGGACTTCTTTTATTACCTCAAGACTGGACTACAGTAACACTCTATGTGGAACTACCCTTGGTGATGGTTCGGAGACTGCAGCTGGTGCAGAACGCGGCGGCTCGTCACCTAATGAGGACGGGCCAACACGATCATACTACACCGGTGCGTCGCTCTCTGCACTGGCTGCCGATAGTCTTCCAGGCCCAATTCAAGGTGTTGGTGTTGACCTTTAAAGCCCTGCACGGTCTGGGCCCCGCCTACTCATGGGACCACCTCACCCTCCGAATCCTGGATTGGCCCCTGCGGTCAGCCGTGGGCACCCTCCTCGAGGTCCCCCAGGTTTCTTGGGTGTCAACTTTGCGTAGGGCATTCTCTGTGGCTGCATCATGACTGTGGAACTCCCTCCCATTGGAGGTCTGCCTGATTATCGACCTCCCCTCTTTCCGTAGACAATGTAAGAGCTGGCTGTTCCGCCGTGCTTTTCCCGAGGGAGAGGGGGTGGGTGGGTTGGGTTAGGGTGGGGGAGAGGGTATTTTGTATTCTGTTTTAAGAGTATTTTAATTGTATTACTGCTGTTTTAAATTGTTTTAATATGTTGTTAGCCGCCCCGAGATGCTTTTAGCAGGAGGGGGTGGCATACACATTTTATAATAAATAAATAAATAAATAAAAATGCTGCGCCCGGACTTGGAGCACACATGGAGCAACCAGCGCCAATGCTAGTTGCTCTGTGGATGGAGATGGGGGGGGGGGTCTCCATGGAAACGAGCACATACCCACCTCCACCTGCCACTGGCGCACACCTATCCTCCCACCAACCACGTGCCCATTTGAAAAGGGCCTTAGTTTCACTCCTGCTACCACAGTAGACAGAAGGAAGTTTAAGGTTATATATCAGGGCTGTCATGAATGACTTGATCTTCATTCTCACCTTCTGCATATGCACGTGTCTGGTTGGTCCACGGCTGCACATGTTATATCGAGGTGCCAGCCAAAATCCTCTGATGGAGATTTATAATTCTTTAACCTGAGGCAAATATTAAGAACAGGTTGCTTTTATTATTTCTAAAAAAGCATATCACTAAAAGGGGCAAACAACCAAGCCAGTGAGGCAAGGGCAGAGTTAATTTCTGTTAAAAATCTTACTCCCTCTTACCCAGATACCCAGGTATTTCAAATCAAGAACGTATAGAACCCCATAACCAGGGGCATAGCTATAATAGATGCAGCAGGTCCATGAGCCTGGAGGGTTCACACAATGTAGAATGCGTATGTACACTGGAGAGGAGTGCCCCAGCAGGGGGGCTCATTCCATCTTCCATCCTAGCTACGCCCCTGCCCATAACTGTAAAGCAGGAGGGAACCTCCAGAGTTCCACTAGTCCAACCCTACGCACTGAAGCAAGATCTTTTAAGCCTAAACCGTCTCTGACAAACAGCATCTCTAATCAAAAACACATTTAAGGATATGTGTAAATCTCACCGATGTCAATCGGAAAGAAGCATGCACAGGACAGTTTCCTGAAGTTCTGTCTGTATACCTTTATAGAAAGAAACTGGCAAGCAGGCCTATGACTTTCCATTTGTTCTAGCTGCAGATAGTTACATCCCAGCTGCAATATCTGACTAGAGCTGTATCTACAAGCTGTGGTAAAGTTCTTGTACTTAGAAGCGATTCTTTTTTTCTGGAAGCAGGCCATGGAATCCTATATTACTGCAGTATTTCCTTCTCGGGGCCTATGTTTTTTTTCTTGTGATAGTATCATAATCCTGTGTTTTGAATACAGTGACATTAGATGCTTTCCCTTCATAATTACTGTTCCTTTCTGTTTAAAGTGGATACAAGGCAAGCAGAAATTTACAAGTAATCTCGGAGCTAATGTAAAACTGTTCCATACATAGAGCCACAAGGGGTGCATAAAAACAAATTTAAACCATACTATGTTATATTTAAGATTGAACTTGTCTCACAGACGTAGTGCAGAGAATCATGCAATAAACGAAACGGAACTGAGGAAATGTGGAATTCAGAACACTGCAGCAACATTCTGCAGCAAAGATTTCTATCCTCCAGCTATACTGAATTTGGCAACAGTTTCTTCAGCAGCTTGAGACTGGTAGGACTAGAAATGTTAGGACTAGAGATTAAATGAATATTTGTGCAAACAAATAAATCCTTCAAATTTGTGCTATCCAAACCAAAACTAACAAAATGGGTAATAACTACTCCTTGTTTGTGTTTTGTGTGACACTGCGGTTGGGATTATTTTGCTATGTCAGTTATTTTGGTTGGGTTATTTTGGCACAATTAGTGCTATTGTGAATGTGCAGTGGCTGAAATGAAATAACCAAACTACTGAAATTAAATAAATGAATTAAGACAAGTAATCAAAACAGAATGCCCAACTAAACAGAGATGCAAATCCCCATTTCAGTTGCAGATACTGGGGGCCAATCCTCAACACGCGCGCACAAGTTCCACCCTATTTGCGTGCACGTCACATTTCTCATGCAGGTGATGCTCACAGGTTGTGTGGGTGCAGTACGTGGGGTTTAGGATCGGCCCATTATTCAGATATATGTCTGAAAATACAAATAATAACTGAGTGTACAAAATCCACTGTTCATTTCAGCTTTAGTTAGGAAAATAAGGGCTTAGAAAAAATAGTTGCAGATTGATACTTATTATTTTAAGAAGCCATAGGAATTTTTGTCTTGTGTGCAGGCTGGTACCTAATTTCCAATATGTTGCAAGTTCCAGTATCATGGTGCATTCAGTATTATAATGCTTCTTTCTCTCAGAAGCAGGGCATTCACCAAGATTCGCGTGATGTGGAAGGTTACCGGCTTTCCCAGTTTTTTTGCCATCTTCCATTATTTTTTGCAAGTTGAACGGGGCTGCTACAGGCTGGTCTCAAACCCCATGCATACCCCACATGAAACCCTGGGGGCTGTGGAGACCAAACTCTGCCAGCTAAGCAGCAGAGAAGTGCTGGAAATTGCCAGAAAAGTGCTGTAAAACTGCCTTAAAGAGGTCATAAATTTCCCAGAAAGTGACAAAAATTTCCTGAAAGTGACAAAAATGACAAAAAAGTGGCAAAAGCATAGAACCACTGGAAACTGATGAAGTACTGGTGAACACTCACAGTGCTCCGGAAAGGTTGGTATTTCCCCTCGGAACGGGAACACTTCATCTCGTCTCATCCTTAATTACATAGTTCTCCAATATGGGATTTAGGGTCCTTCCTTCTGAAGAGTTGCCCGTTTTGTTCTAGCTAGATCCATTTTGTTCTAGCTATTGAGGGAGAGGGAAGTATTGATGGCAGTAAAGCAGAGTGAACACTGCCCCACCCCCTCACCCCCAATAAAAGAGGATAGAAAGTACAGTTGATAATTTTGTACGTGGGCTAAGCGCCGCCCATCCCCTCTGTGAGATCCCTGGGAGCAACTAATTGGTACTTTTCCAGTCTCATGAAAGTCTTCATTCTTCATCCTGACTCCTGGAACCTGAAGAACTTGAGCCCTGAACACTTTCATAAAAGTCTCATTGCCACAGCTCCAGCCTAGTGAAACAGCCACACCTTTTCCCACTGCTCCTGCCCTTGACTACCTCTTTGGGACTGGTCAGGTGGGAGCCATCCCTGATTGACCAGAGCCCCTATTTAACCTCCTGGGTCAGTCCCAGGAAGTTCTCTGAGCAACGGGGAGTTTTGCTGAGCCTTCTATTCTCTAAGACTTATGCCATGTGAACGCTGGCCTTACCTGCCTTTTCAGATATGAAAACTTTCCTATCTCCAAGAGCCACATGACACACTACATTGATTTTTGATTCCCCCAATCCTGGGGGTGGGGCAAATGCAGTTTCCCCCAGCTCGTTCCCCACACATCAAAACTCTGGCTTGCTGGCAGGTTTGGACAGCATCGATAACAGCTCAGGGCACACTCACCATTCTCCCATGGCCCCCAGGAGGCTCTGGCAGCAGAAATGGCAGTTTGGCTTCTCTCACTCCTAAGGTGTGGTATTGGTGTGTGAATGAGCTTGTGGCTTGCTGATAGCTTGGACTGACAGTCTTTCAGCCCTAAGTGGCCTGGGCCCTGCTTATCTGCCGGATCACCTCATCCCCCGGGTCCTGGACTGGCCCCTGCATTCAACCAAGGGCACCTTCCTCGGAGTCCCCTGGTTATCTCGGGTGGTGACAATGAGGAGGGCATTCTCGGTGGCTGCACCACTGCTGTGGAACTCCCTCCCTCCGGAGGTCCGCCTGGTCCCAGACCTCTCTGCTTTCCAAAGACAGTGTAAGATCTGGCTGTTCTGCCAGGTTTTTGGCGAGGAAGACAGGTGATAAGGGGGAAGGATTTTTTTTAGCGCTGCCTGGGGTATGTTTTATTGTTGTTTTTATTGTTGCTTTGAATTTGGTTTTATTGTTGTTTTGAATTTGGTTTTTTTATATGTTGTTTATACTTTTATTATATTGTTATAGCTGTGTTTTTTATGTGTTGTGAGCCACCCCGAGTTGCTGTAGCAGGAGGGGGGGCGGCTAAGAAATCAAAATAAATAAATAAAATAATTTGGATGTATTTTCAAATCGCAGTCAGTCTTATACTACTCAAGATCTCCCAACTCTTTCTGCTATCCCCTGTTTTTCTTTCCTATCACAGCAAGTCTGAGTCCCAAATCAAATTTTCTGTTTCCCTTCATCTACAAGTTCCTTTCATTTTCATCAGGACTCCTGTGCACCTGTTTCCTTTGCTATATGGATTACGAAACTTGTGGCACTTCTGTATATTTATTCTCATAAACAGTGGTTTGGCTAATGCTTAGTAGTGCTGAAGGCCAAAAAGAGGATCTCGTGAAAAGAGGAAGTAAAACTAGTGGAAGCAGAGGAAGTAAAACTCGTGTTGCAATTAAGAATTAAGTTTGTCTTGTGATTGCAGTGACATGATTGACAAAATTAGAAACGGAAGAAGTTAGAAATGTATAGAGTGACTCAATGCGTGCTCTTCAGGAGCGTAACTATAACGCTGAGCCCACAGTGCATGCTGAATGTGTGTGCGCTCTGTGCAGGAGCAGGGGTGGGGACACAATGAGGGCGGCCCATTCCATCTTCTACACCGGGACCCATTCAAATCTAGCTATGCCCCTGATGTTTATGATTGTATAACCTTTATACAACTCTATTCTGACTGGGCAAGTACATATAAAGACCTGTTTCAACAACATAAATATGACAGTTTTCAGATCTTCAGGAAGCCAATTTTAAATGCTAATCAGATTACACGTTAAAACACCATTCAGATTAGAAACTGGGTTTCCCCTCTTTTCACTTCTTCCCAGGAAGGACAGTGTACTCGAAGCCATCCAATACCAGCAGAGTTTTGAGTATGAACAGACATACCATGCTGTATCTTACATGCTTCTCCAATTGCTATGATTTTGAATAGACAGTGCAGTTTACTTGGTTATGTTTTGTGTTTGCATTTGAATAAAATATGTTGCTATGCTTCAACACATTTTAGGTCTTCTCTTGATAATCAAGGTTGCTACTTTGGGGCAAACATAAAAGAAATAGCAATCTTAATTTTAAAATTAATCACTAATAATGAACAAGCAGGGCCTCCCTTAGGATTTGTAGGGCCCAGGGTGAAGATAAAATGTGGGGCCCCGCTGCCCCCTCCCATTGGGGGCAACCTCTGCAGTGCCCTGAAGGTGGTCATGTTTGGGGCTCCACTAATAGGGAGTGGTGCCCCCACAACCTGTTCCAGTGAAAATAGAGGCCACTGTGGGGTCCTCAGAAATAGCAGAGCCCGGAGCAGCACTGTGGTAAGGCCGGCCCTGTGAACAAGCTTAGCTGATAAACGTTGGCAAGGCAATGCACCATACTGAGCAAAGAAGCAGTTAATCTCCAGTTAGGAAGTACAGAACAGGCATCTGGCTGACATTTCCATGGCACACAACTTTCATTGGGCCTTTTCGCATAAATGCCCCTCCCCCCCTTGCACATGTGTGCAGGTGGGGGGCGTCCATGCGATCGGCAGGTGCGGGGGGATGGGGAGGCATCCATAGGAATGCCACAACCGGTGGGTAGGGGGGGTGTACAGGCTCCCGCGCTCCACCCACCGCCACCCATCACCCACGCACGGAGCAACGGGCACCAACAGTGGATGTTCTGTGTGTGGAGTTGGGTGGAGGTCTGTGGGAACACACCCCCACACACTGCCCACCCATTCCCCCATGCACAGTGGCCCGTATGAAAAGGTCCATAAACTGTTATGCAGCATTCACTTGGACTATCCTTACATCCCAATATTCTCAGATAAGTAAGCCTGCAGTAGGAATACGTTAGAGATCTCTCACTTTTCATTCATGCAATCTCTGTCTTGAAAACAGGTATTGATTGTTCTCTTTTCTGTTCTCACAAGTTTTACCATAAGGGCAAAACCCACTGGGGTACTTGTACATTATTTGAAGTTGCCTTTATATATGGTGTGGAATATGGGGAGACCTTACAGTAACTCCTTCTGTGAGAAATCATGAAATGTATGGAAAAACATCTTAACTAACTGCTGTGTCTTGAATATAGATACCTCCTTGAGGGTCTTTCCATAGCTGTTTATTTAAACTCTTCCCAAGATCAGAGGAGTGTGGAACATTATTGCAAGTGACAAAGTTGAGCAGGGAGACACAACTTAAATTATTAAGTGGGTCACTTAAGTTTTTCTCATCAATACTGGGCTGCAGCTAGTACTGGGACATGATGTTTTTCAAGACGGTGTGCACATTTGACATAGATAAACCAGGGGTTAGAAGTTTGATGGGGGTATAAGAACATACCCCTGTGTGTCACCTGCATAATATTCTGTGCAGAACAAGGACTTGGCAGAGGATTAACCCTTTGAGTGAAAGCTGTTGCCTGTAGCAGTAATGTATGCCACACAGGAAGGTCAGCGGAGCACAGAGTCTGGTATGTGCAGGGTGAGCCCCAGCCAGCTTGGATCACTGAAAGCTCTATTGCCAGTTATAATATTGAAAAATCAAGAATCAGAAACCTATAAGTCATGAGATTGCTTTAAAATCATAAGATTTTAAATATTGATGACACCGGGAGATCTTAATATTAGCCTTCTGGTTTCTGAGCTTTTAGCTCACAAGGCAGCTTTGTTGTACCAGCCAACCGGGTCCGGACAGTGGCAACGGTGTGTTCCCGTCCCAGGTCAGTTGTACTTCTGTTTACATCCCTCTCTTTTGCTTACATGGCAGTCATGTTTTCAAGATTTTCTCCCCAACCATGAGAGTTTGAAACTTCAACTTATTTGAAAAAAGCTGAAATTGTCAATTTTATCAAGAGTCCATGGTCCTAGAAAAATTACCTCATATGCAATGTGTTGCGTATCCTTTGGAGTAGAAGGAATTAATCCTTCCCTCTCATGACAATTAGGGATGGGCGAACGCGGTTCGGAAGTTCAGAGTTCGGCCCGAACTCGAACTGTTCGGATGACCGAACTCGAACCCAAACCCGAACCCGAACATACCGAACACCGAACGGCGAAATGGCCAAACAGTTCGGTCAGTTCGGATCGCGTTCGGATGAGTTCAGGTGGCAAAAAAAGGTTCACTGGAAGGTCAAACATTACAGGGAGGTGTCAGTCACTGAGGAGCAGACTTCCAGGCACCAGGGGTGGAGAGGCTTGCAAGAAACGAAACTAATTATCTGCCTCCCCACTTCCCAACACCTTCTGAGCTAGTCACTGTTCCTGAACAGCAGGTGTTGAGTAGGATTTTTAGATTGCTTTAAGTTTCATTTCACTTTTGTAATTAAATGAAACTTAAACCATAAACTGAAACCTTGTGTTATGCACTGTACAGACTCATTGAGTATGTAATGTATGTATTTCACTACAGACTCCTCTTCTGTTTGTGAAGATTCCCCCCCATCCCATATATATTGGATGTATATATATTCATATATATCCATATATATATCCATATATGTGGCTATATGGATGTATATATATCTATATATATATCCATATACATATCTATCTATCTATCTATATATATATATATATATTTGGATATGGATATGGGATGGGGAGGATAGATAGATAGATAGATGAAGACAGTTGTAGGAGTTACCTTAGTGATAGAGATAGCGTTAGTGATTTAGTTTTAGTGTTTGTAGGAGTAGGTCTGTGTACTTATTAGATAATCCATTTACTTCATAGCATTTAGAATAGTTAATAGCAGTTAGATTTAGTGTAGACAGATATATATAATATTAGATAAAAAAATAAGAAAACCCCATATAAAAACCAAAAACCCAAATAAAGAACAAAAGAAAACCCAATAAAAAACCAAAAAAACATATAAAAAACCCCAAACCATAACAACACTTCCCGAACGGCCGAACGGAACAGCCGAACAGCCGAATCGAACAGCCGAACGGCCTAACCGAACGCCCTGTTCGGACAAACGAACTGAACAGCTGAACCCGAACTCAGCGAACAAACCGAACAAACGAACCGAATGAACGAACCGAACGAATCCAAACCGAACGGCCGAACCGAACACAGCCGAATCAAACAGCCAAACCGAACAGCCGAACGGCCTAACCGAACGCCCTGTTCGGACAAACGACTGAACAGCCGAACCCGAACTCAGCGAACAAACCGAACAAACGAACTGAATGAACGAACCGAACGAATCCAAACCGAACGGACGAACCGAACGCAGCCAAACCGAACGGCCGAACCCGAACCGCGATCTGTTCGCCCATCCCTAATGACAATGATTGTTTTTACAATAAATAAAGGAACGCTGGAAGCCTAGTCTTGTAACAGGGAAGCGAAAGAGATTGGGAAAAGGTATAGCATTGTGAGCTTGGTGTGGCCTCCATATGGTAATTTTCCGTATTGCTCTTGTCATCCTGGGAGCACATGCAGCGCTCTGTGTTGGAACACGGGCAGAGGGTGGAAGAAAATGGGAATCTTTTTTAAAATAATGGCTGTGATCCACAGACTATACTCCAGAATAGACCAATGGGTTTCAATGGGTGTACTCCTGAGTTAAGTGGTTTGTGGCCATGACCAATGCATGTGGCTTTCCTAAAACAAAACAAGACTGAATAATAGCACTAATACAGTGCTTTACTGGAGGACGAGCTTTCTGTTTACCTCTGACTGCCATCCTGAATGCTGGAAAACTAAGATTAAATACAACTCCAAAGTTGCTACTCAGTATCATATTGTTAAACTAGAACTGGTTCAGGAAATCTTTGTTGGAAAATGCACTGTTGTAGAAATTTGCTGCAGGAATAGAACAAATGTATTTTAATAGAATTTTCCATTAATCAAAAAATCCATTCACAGATAAAAAAAATCTGTAAATTTATTCATTTTGGGTTCCGATATTATCCATGTAAGATCCATGTGTTGCTCTGGGGGCCTCATGGAAAGTGAGGACAATGAGGCCAGAGTGACCAAATACTACACTTCACATGAGGTACTGTGACATGTCAGGGAAGATGTTTCTATTTACGGAAATCCTAAAATGAGCACATTTTGAAATTCTAAAGTACAACATCCTGGTTTTTCTAAAACTGATTTTTTGTGTTTTTACAGAAAAAGTCTGATATTTTGATTTGTGTGTATGCACCACCTGAGGACAAGAATTTCCATTAGGCAGGACACTGTGATTTTGGTGCATTTCTAGTTAAAAAGTAAAAACAGGCCTATGTTTTGTCTGTAACTACATTATTACTCAGGATTTCTGTGCTTTCCCAGTTCTCTCCTGTTCTTTTCTTCCATATCACAGCAAATTTGAGTCCAAAATCAAATTTTCTGTTTCACTTCCATCTGCAAATTCCCATCAGTCCCATACACCTGTTGAACCTGCTGTATGTTTTATGGCTTAGCTTCAATACATTTATGTTCATTAGCAGTAGTTCGGCTAAAGGTTAATGAAATTGTAGGCCAAAAATGGGAAATAGGCATACAGCAATGGTACCCACAAGTTACATAGTTGCAAGTGCACATGGATGTTTAGAAAATAAATACCCTATTGCCCTTGTGTGTATCCTGCTTATGCATGCAAGTATAAATATACAGATGTGGCCACTCATTAAAAAATTGGGATCACAGTGCAGGCCCAACAACATTTTATTTGAGCTTTAGTGGAAGTAAAAGTATTGGGAAGAAATGAGTTAAAAATCAGCAATGTTCTGTGACTGCTGTCTCCCTTTTAAGAAGGTCACTGAACCTTGGTACAATATCACATTCTAGCTAGTATTTATGAAGTGTATAGGCTGCTGCTCTTCCTCCCAAAATAATGCTCATTCTGTCCAGCTCAAACCTCTAACAAGGTATCATGTTTTCTAAACAGAATGATGAATTCAGTTGGAAATGAAAAGGTCCCTGGGCCAATGAACAATTTACATAATCTGCAAATGTTCAAGCATTCAAAAAAGCAACACCTGCACAAACTACACCTGTTTGAAACAGAAGCAAATCCAGCCTGCCCTTAACCACAGCTTCATTAAAGTATTATGCAGTATACAAAACACTTTCTTCCTGGGGAAGCTGGATGGTAGCCAAGCAAAGACGTTCCAGATAAGAGTATACACACATGCATCTACACCCATACGTAATTATATAGGCACAGAAGTAAACCTCATTAGCTTCCAGTGACACAACTTCACCTGCTTTTGTTTCTTAAGTTTGCATAGGGATTGCCAACCTGCTCATCAAAGGGGTATTTTTCAAAAGACCTGCGAAAACGAAGTAGTTTGCAAACTGTCATCACTGACAGGCATCAGACGCCTATTGCTAAGCAAGCATCAGCCAAGTTTACAATTGCTTACTGCAGTTCAAGTATTTTTCCTTTAGGTAGTACAACTCGGATCCTGTGCAGGTGCAAATCCCATTGAAATGAACAGGGTGCATGTTGGTGGAGGGGTTTAAGGACTGAAGTGTTTTTTGAGCAAATTTTATACTATACAGCAGGCCTTTCCAGGTCAATGGGGCAGTGCTCTCTTTTCAGTTTGGAGTGTTGTTATCTGACTGACTTTTGTGTTTCACAAAAGAGGGAACGCATTGGCCATTCTCCTTCTTTGTGTGCATACGTATACTCTCTCTCTGATCAAGGCTCTGACTCTAGACATCCTCAGTGGAAGCCAATAGTGTGGGCTGGCATACAAATACAGGAGGAGAAACCTGTCTGCCTTGGAGGGAGGGTAGCTACTATGGAGTGAGGGGGCTCGGCTGAGTCTGGACCCTGGACTCTAGCTTGCTCTCTGCAAGCAGCCTGAGCACCGCTTGAAAATTTTCCAGCACAGACAGGGGAGGGAATAAGGCTAACACTCTGTCCCCATCCACTCTGATGGGGCCCAGGCCACTTGCAAATGGCCCTGCAAAAAATAAAGTTTTCAGAGGGGGGGGGGGGGGGGGGGGAGAGGGAGTGCTGGGCTCCACTGACTCTTAGCACTTCCTTTCTGATGGGGTTGTTACTACTCTGGGGTTAGGGGGGTCTCAATGAAAGCTGGGGCGGCACCACAACCTTTGCAGAGGGAGGCCAAGGCTGACTGGGGGCCTTGGGAGGGCTGCTGCTTAGGAATAATCTATCCCTTTGCCCTTAAGGAGGCCCATAATTGGGACCTGAGCCTGGCCCTGTCCCAGTCTTGCTATGCCACTGGTGTGTCTACCTAGCAGGCAGCCTTCTATCTTCAAGAAGGCTTTATGATCTTTTTCCAAAATGTATGGAAATGATCTGTTCCATAGAAAGGACTGTCTGCTTGAAGGCTCAGGCACTTCATTACTGCCACATAATTTCCTCAAAGAAGAGTGATCTCTTTTAACACCATTAATGGGTTACTTAAAGCAAAAAGCACAGCTTGTACCTCTGATTCCATTAAGAGCTCTTTGTGAAGAGTTCTGTGAGCTTCACAACAATAACATGGAAAAGGTGTGGACTTAGTTGAACTCTTGAACAGTCTGATGGGAATTCTTCTTTGTCAGTGGATTAACCATAATCACAATTTAGACAGTTCTGATACAGCAGCGGCATTTATCCAGTCCTGCATGCAACGCCCATTTCAGTCTAAATTGCTTCCACTCATGCCAGGAATGAACTTGGTTCACCTATATGTCCTTATGGGTCAATTATTTATACAGTTAAGTTCTAAACTTGTGGCTTCAGTGAGGTTAGAAAATATCAAACTCTGTTGTCTTCAAGAAGCAGGTTAGATAGTGTCTAAAAATGCATGGAAACACTTACTAATTAAAAAATAAATTAGCTCCAGAAATATTCACAATCTTAATTTTGCTAATTTCCCATCAACACCCATGCAGTCAAATTTGAATGTCATGTGGGTTCACATGCAACAGCTTCTAAAGCTACATGCATGAGCATTTGTGGAAACCACATAGTCTTTGCCTTAGCTGTTCAATGCTGTCCTCTGGATGAACGAAAGCTAAATAGATAAGGGTTGTGGACCTCAAACCAGTAACTCTAAAATAGTTCCATTGAAGCCTACAGGACTTCAGTAGGACTACTCCAGATTAAATGGTTTGAGGATCGTGACTAAGTTCTTTAGTTCTCAAGTTAACTCTGCTTGGGAGGAGTTCTCAAAAATGCTCAATGATGTCAATGGAATTCTTTTATGAAAAGTAAAATCGCAATAATAAAATACTCATAACAGTGGTACAAAACACAACAGTATGAAACATTATAAAAGCATGAACATTATGAAAGTGATATCATGTCCAAAGCAAATAAGGAGACTGAAATAGGTTTTATAGCAACAGTGATAGTTAGGCCAAGATTTTTAAAAGTATCTGTTGGTGGGTGGGAGGAAGCTAGGGATGCCTAACTTGAGCAGGTTTGCCACTTTTCACGGCTTGACCCTGAGATTCCCATTTTGGCCTATGGGGAGTCTCAGGATAAAGCCACAAGAGGTGGCAACCGTACATTTGAGAAATCTGAATGGGAGCTGAAAGTGCTGAGCCCTCACTCTCTAAAAAATCATGTCACTTGCACATCTCATATTAGGATCCCAAATCACTATTGGATTCTTAAACTAGAGCTAGGGTAGCCTAGCAGATAAGATTTGACTTGGACCTGGGCAGTCGAGGTTCAATCCAGCTAAGGCCGTTTTTAGACGAACACGCGGTGCACTCACACGTGGTTTCCAAAATGCCACGAGACGGGATTAGACAAGACGCTGCCGCGAGTCACACGCACGGGAGGGGAACGTGCATTCTTTTCCGGCCGCGATTTGACCACCTTGATCGCTGACCCAGTCAAATCGTGGCTGGAAAAGAATGCGCGTCCCCCTCCCGTGCATGTGTGACTCATGGTAGCGTCTCGTCTAATCCCGTCTCGCGGCGTTTTGGAAACCATGCGCGAGTGCACCACGCGCTCGTCTAAAAATGGCCTTAGCCATGAACTCACTGGTTGACCTTGGGAAAATCCCTATGGGTGTTTTTAGACAAGCGCCTCCCCACCCATCATGCATGTTGCAGTGCATAGGGCACCAATGCAGCCCTGCAACATGGATGATGGGTGGGGAGGCACTGGTCTAAAAACACCCTCTCTCTCAGCTTCAGTTCCCCATCTGGGAATAATAATGACCTACCTGACAGGGTTGTTGTGAGAGCGAACTAGATTATAAAGCATTTAAAACACCGGACATGCTATATAAATAATTTTAAAATGTTGCCCTTTAAAAAGACATCTCTCTACATTGCCTGTTTGTGTTTTCTCTCCTTTAGGAGAAAGACAACATAGAAATCTAAAATAATGATCTGTATCCATAGTCCCCTTCTTCAGCTCTGTCCTGGTGGGTCTGGTAGGCTTGTTTTTTAAGATTTCACTATCTAAGTAGAGATTGATTGCTGGCTAGAGGTTCCTGATCTTCCTCTCTCTCAAAACTGAGCGAAGAGATCTGTCCACAGCAGAAAAAGGTCACAGTGTCCCTGGCAACTGAGCTGTCTTTTTGCTCATGTTTTTTTATCAAAAGGAAAGATTTGGGACACAGTCCTCTGCCATTAAATCAATGAGAGCTGAGCTATTGGCATGGCTTTAACGAAGGAGGAGTGTGCCCTAGGAATCTTAAACATAGGTCAACAACCCTGAGTTGACTCGTGTGAATGACTGTAAACACCGCTTTGCAGAAACAAATTTGAATAGGTCAAATCTGACAAATTATTTGTTTGAATTATTCATTTCAGCTCTGCTGGAGAAGGCTTTTCCTCACACTAGAGCAACCCCACACTGACAGCAGATGCAGAGAAGCAACTTCAGCCCAAACCCCTACACATATTCTTGTTATCTTCCACTTCTTACTACCTCAGCACAGGCGAGGGACAACATGCTCTGTAACAAAAGTGGATGCTGTTACCTTACCTCTGTACTCAGTTGCTTCTGAACAAAGAGGAAAACAAATAGACAGAGCCGCAGAGAAGTAATATCAGGAAGAGCAAAGAGGGGACTATGGTGATTTCAATGGGAATATGCACATTTAAGCATTCGAAGGATTTCCAAAAATCTTTCCTTTCCACCTCCCCAGAATGATTACTGAGCCCTTGGATTACTGACCCTAAAAGCACTCCTAGTCCACCAAAATATTTAGGTTGGCTTTGCTGGGAACAACTAAATGTAAAGTCAGCCTTGCTCCCAAATAGAGAAGTCAAACCCAGCCCATGAAGGTCGCAAATTTTCCCATGCTTGTGTCTTGTTTCTGTTTTGGCTGATTGAGTGGCCATCTGGAAGTGTTATGATTTTCATAGTATCTTTGTAAAATATGCAAAATATTGCAGACCCGATTCAAGGTGTTGGTGCTTACCCATAAAGTCCTATATGGCCTAGGCCCTACCTACCTGCAGGACTGCCTCACTCCCTGGGCTCTGGATTGGCCCCTGCGGTCAACCGGGAGCGCCTTTCTTGGAGTCCCCCTAGGTATCCTGGGGGGCGACCATGTAGAGGGCATTCTCGGTGGCCGCAGCTAGGCTGTGGAACTCCTTCCCCATAGAGGCCTGTATGGCCACAGACCTCTCCTCCTTTCAACGACAATGCAAGACCTGGCTGTTCTGCGGGGCTTTTGTTGAGGGAGATGGGGGATGGGAGGGGGGGGGATGAGGGTTAGGGTGGTTGGGGTTTTGTATATTTTTGTCCTTGACTTCCCCCAATTTGTATTAGTATGGTTTTAATGTATTTTTTAGATATATTGTATTTATATTATTGTTTTTATATTAGATGTTTTTAATTGTTAGCCGCCCCAAGCTGCCTTGGCAGGAGGGGTGGGATATAAGCTTTTATATATATATAAATAAATAAAATTAAAATTACCACCATCTGCAGTGCAGAGCACTGCACATCACAAACAATAATAAAATAACCACCATTCAGTGCCGATGCTTATATTTCAAACTTAACATGTTGTGTTATGATGCAGTCCATCCCTGTCTGAAATCAGGCTTCTTCAACAGCATTCATGCCTTTGCCTGCTGGCTTACCTTAATGAAACTTCCCTTCTATTACGAATAACAAAGAGGTCTCCTTTAAGCTTGAGAAATGAGCCATCCAGTGCATCGCTTTGTTAGTCCTTGATGGAAACGTTTCAGTGAGTTCATTATTGGAATCTTGATAACACTTGGGTATAGGCAAACACATTTGGCTGGAGATTCTTTTGCAGTCTCCTTGCTAGCTAGAGGTTCCTAAAATTATATATATTATATGGTTTTAGAGAGAGGCAATTAAGGTACCAATTACATCCAATGAATGAGAGGCCCAAATGCTGAAATTGTGGGAGAAATAAATACTTTTTGTGTGCACATGTTTTCTTGTTTTTGGAGATGGACTAGTTTAAACGCAGTATGGACACAAATACTTGTTCTAGGTTTTGACGAATCTCAGAAGTATCAGCTGAAGGTACCCTCCACTCTTACACAGTGATATTAATTGGATTCAGCTGAAGGCTTCTGAATAGATAATATTAACTACTACTGACGTGAGTTCTTTCTAGTGGGAGTTACTGCTGCATTTGTCTTAATTATTAATGTAAAGTCCTACAGAAGAAGAACACATCTTTTATTAACCATAAGGAATTTGGGAATTCCTTCAACAGTTCTCCATTAATTTTAAAAGAAAATAATGGGCTGGAAATATTTTTAAATAAAAATCTACACTTTCTCAATCATCATAAACAATACTGTCGTTTTTTTGCAATGCAAAAAGAGCAGCATCTGCAGAGAGACCCTATATGCACATTGGCTCTAAATTATTCCTGACGGAAAGTAACTGCGTAAAACAGAGCATTAACCTAAAGCACAGACATCGCTTTCAATAAAAATTTAATGCCCACACAGCCAGATTACTTTAAGTGTCCTGAAAATAGTTAACTGCACCTTTAATTACTTGTACAGCATGGGGAGGGGAAGAGAGGAAGGAAAATTTTGTGCGTTACTTCACTGTAAAGATTCCACAGATAAAACCACAATACAGCAAAAGTTCCGATTTAAACAGCAGTTTTAATAAGGCTATATTAGGCAGCCTGTTTCCTTTGTGTTATGTACTTTATGACTAAGGGCATAATCCTCCACAATTATTGTCAATGGCAAAATGCCTGTTGATGTGAATGGTGGAGGTTGTCCAGAAAAGAGTTCATTCAGAAATCACCAGGGGAACTTTGCAACTGCTTTACCACTGAGTTTACCGTATGGTACAGCAGTTCAGATTTCACATCAGCCTTGTTTAATCCCCTTCACCTTCTGCTTGGACGGCCATCTGTCAGGGATGCTGTAGCTGTGGATTTCCTGGATTGAGCAGGGGGGTTGGACTAGTTGGCCTTTGAGGTCACTTCCTTCTCTAAGATTCTATGATCCCATGGTTACTATGGGATGTTTCCTGGAGATATTTTGAAGTTCGACTGCACCTGTAAGGAAGATTTCCAGACAGTGTATCAACCAATGTGTGCTGAGCTTCTTCGGAATCTCTCACCACACATTTTGACACTAAACAGAAGATGAGTTTGGCTGAAAACGTAGTTCCAAAGGCAAACTTTAAGAGTTGCTGAACACTCAAGATGGCAGGGAATCATTTGTTTCTTTGTTATATGGTACTTCATGTCTTTGGTGGTACCATTGGGTGGTTTTTTTTTAAAAAAAATTCAGTGTGAATTTTAATTTGCTTGGGCCATTCTGTGGCAATAATGCAGGAGAAAGTCACAAAAAGTACTAATAAAAAGCTAAATAATGAAGTTAAATTACAAGATGACCAAATCAAATCAATCAATAAGTAAATAAATACAATTATGAAGTGAATGAGCTGCTGCTGAGACGGCTGCGTGACCTGGGGGGTCTGGGCGGGACCGTTCTTGAATGGTTCCGCTCATTCCTCTCGGGGAGGAGCCAACGGGTGGTGCTAGGGGAGGAAACATCGTGCCCCCGCGCTTTACCGTGTGGCGTTCCGCAGGGATCGATCTTGTCTCCGTTGTTGTTTAATATCTACATGCAGCCCTTGGGGGAGGTCGTGAGAGGGTTCGGGGTGCGATGTCACCAGTATGCTGATGACACTCAGCTGTACCTCTCCTTTTCTACTGACCCAGACCCTGCTATCTCGTTGCTATCCCAATGTTTGGAGGTCGTGGCGGATTGGATGCGGCTGAGCAGACTGAAACTCAACCCAGATAAGACGGAGGTGATGGTGGTGGGGAGGGCGAAGGGGGTGGTGGCCCCCCTAGTTGGGGGGGTTTGCCCTCCTGTAGCTCAGCAGGTTCGGAGTCTGGGGGTCATATTGGACGCAGACCTGCGTCTGGAGCGGCAGGTGGAGGCAGTCGCTAAGGCTGCCTTCCGCCAGCTTTATCTTGTACGTAGGCTGCGTCCGTATGTCTCTGGCCCGGACCTGGCCTCCCTCATCCATGCCTTTGTCACCTCGAGGCTCGACTACTGCAACGCGCTCTACGTGGGGCTTCCCTTGTTCTTGGCTCGGAGGCTGCAGCTGGTGCAGAATGCGGCGGCTCGTCTTCTTACGGGGACGGGTCGCCGGGAGCACATTACACCGGTGCTCCGAGCTCTGCACTGGCTGCCGATAGTGTGCCGGGCCAAGTTCAAGGTCCTAGTGATGATCTATAAAGCCCTATACGGTCTTGGCCCCTCATACCTTAGGGACCGCCTCGCCCTTCGCGCCCCGGAGCGGCTCCTGCGGTCTGCCGGGGGTGCCCTCCTGGAGGTCCCCCGTGTTAAGCGGGGGGCCACGATGGAGCGAGCATTCTCGGTGGTAGGACCGCGGCTGTGGAACTCCCTTCCGGAGGAAGCTCGCCTGGCCCCAAGCCTTTTAACATTTCGGCGGAACTGTAAGACCTGGCTGTTTGCCCAGGCCTTTGGGAGGGAGGGTGGGGAGGGATGATTTTAGTCCCCCACCCATTTATTTATTATTTTTCTAGCCCTGTTTTATATGGTATATTTTATATTTAATATTTTTAAATGAATTTTAAATGTTTTTATTGTGATTGTTGGAAGCCACCCCGAGCTGCGTTGCAGGAGGGGGCGGGGTATAAATTTGCTAAATAAATAAATAAATAAATAAACAGAGTTTCAAATAATTAACTGAGGAATAAGTGATGAATTTCATAGCGTCAATGAATCTTTAAAAATGATATTTCTTTCTGGAGACCTAGATCCAAGTTTTATTCCTCCATTTAAAATAACAAATTCATTGCAACTCTCAAATGTGGCCAAAGGAGAGTTAATGTTATTTTTTGGTTGTTTTATCATGGAATTAGAGGGATACCTCATTTAAATCAGATGCAATGCAAGTTTTGTCGGTGCAAAATAATTCTCTTGCGTAGTTTAACTTTCAAATTTCTGAAGATAACATGGAATTTTAGCTATATAACTGGGGTTTTAAAAAAAATATTCCTGTCAACTGCAAATAATGCCCATTGCCAGTCCTGAGATATGCAGCCTAGCCTCAGAGTCTTTAAAGCTTGCAGGATGGCGAGTAGAGGCTGGGGGGAAGGAACACTCTCTGTAACCATCTGCTGGAGAACACAGAAATTACATAAATAGTGTGTTCATGGCTTCATTTGCAGATTTGCCTAGGTATACGCACTTTGACAGCTGTTTAGGGGGCATTTTTGGACAAATTAGGGCACCTGGACAAAGGGGTTAGTCCCATCGTTGCACGTGACAGCCCTGATAGAGTCCTTGGGCCAGACATGTGTTTGGGGTCACCATTGCTTTAGGGTTTGGTTGTGATAAGGCTCTGCTAAAAACAAGAGATAAGAAGTGGGAGAGGTTGTACATTCCTGTTTTGTGGCTAAACTACCTCTCTCAGGCAGAGGTACTGTCTTTTCCTAGTGAACCAGAAAGAGCTTTAATCTAAACCTTGGAGGCTTTCCTTTTTGTAAGAGATGGGAAAAGGCTGTCTCGGATTCTTCTATTCTGTAATTGCACCAGTGTCTAATGCAGGGGAACCAGGGCCTGTCTCTTGCAATTCAACTCTTGCTGAAATCACTTAGGTGGGTCAAGAGGTGGATCCTTCTGACATGGATGACTTAAAAAGAACAGTAGCAATGAGGAGCCTGAACGTGGAGCTGTAACCAGTGCAGGACTAGCAGGATCTGGTTAACCCCTTGTTGGCTTAGTCCCTGTCAAAATCATTAGGCTGGATCAAGAGGTCGCATACCCAGCATTGCCTGAGGAGAACAGCAGTTTAGGGGTAGCAGATTCAGGCCTCACATTGGGAACAATTACCAGCAAGGAGCTTTCCAGGCTCAGCTACCCTGCCAGCCTTGAAAGGAGTGTCCAAAATCAAAGCTTCAGGACTTTGGCAAGGCCTCTCTCTGGGTCAGTAGTATTTTATTTATTGATTGAATTAAATGTATACCCCGATCTTCCCCTAAAGCTTAGGGCAACTTAAAGCACATAGAAACACGCATAAAAATCCCCTTTAAAAACCCCAACCCCCTAAATTTCCTCCACCCCACCCAACCCTGTCATCATCCCTGCCTGGCCCCTGCCCAAATGCCTCACCAAACAAAAAGATTGTACATCACTTCTGGAAGATGAGCAGACTTGGGTTAAGATGAAGCTCCAGGAGTTCCATCATTGTGGGTCAGCCACTGAAAAGGCCTCTCTGCATACCTTTATTGTGGAAACTTGGTGGGCAGATAGTACCTGCAAGGGAGGGTGCTCCTGGCTGATGTCAGAGGCTGCAATAGGACACAAGGGGAAAGGCAGTCTTTCAGATATTTGGTAGTAGTAAAGAGAGTAGGCTAAAGACAGAGAAAGGGAATCCCTCAAAGCAACCTCATCATCCTGTTTCTCCAAAGGCCCCATTGACAAAGAAGAACAAGGAATAGGGATAAAAGAAGTGAAATGGTGGGTTTTCCGACTGTTCCTGAAAGGATAGTTGCAAGAATAGTTCACTTTAAAGAATCCTTAGTGGTGTGTGTGTCCTTTTATTCCTCCCTTTAAATAATGTTTGTTTATTCTGCAGGTGGGAGAAATAATTACCTATCAAGGGCACTCAGGAGAGGTTAGTACCTTGGGCAGAGTTGAAATGAACAGTGGGTTTTGCATTCACGGATATTGTTTACATGTTTGAATAGCTCACTGGATATCCAAATGATATCCACAACCAAAACGAATACTCATATACCCGTTTATTGAGTGATTTCACTTTGGATACTGTTGTTATTGTGGTATTTCATTTATCTCAGTCATTTCAGTACTTTGGTTACATCGTTTTAACTATAATACATAAATGAAATAACAGAATTGACTGACCAGAAATAACCAAACCTAAATATCCAAAGTAGATATCCAGCCAAGTGGGACTGAATATCTGGTTCAATGAACCGAGCCCTTTTTGCCACCTGTATTATTGGCACAAAGATTACAGATAATTAAATTAATTTTGTGGTCTGAAGGTGCCTCTTGGCTCTCCCTCTTCATGCTGTATAATTGCTGTTGTAAAACAAGAAGACAAAAACACATCTTTGGAATCCTGTCTAACAACACTGAGAAGTTCCTTTCAGTGCCAGAATGTTCAAGATTCTGGTTTTCAATCTCCCTTGTGGCAGAATGTTGACTTGGGGTAGGTCCTGGCAGAGTTAGCTCCTGGGGATGGCTAAAGAGGAGGCATCAAACCAATTAGAGCTGTATATAACCTCAGAAACACTGAGAATCACTGGGAAGGAAAGGGTAAAGAATGACCATTAGGTTGAAAGTCCTAAAGGAGGGCTTATGGGTACAGGAGACTTCTCACAAAAGGAAGGGGGGGCAGATAATCCCCAAGAGCTGGGGTCAAGGGGATTTCTGAAAGGGGACAGAGTTGAATGTGAAGTGGAACCTGAAGTTCAGGCACCCCATGAAGCCTTGTATACATGAAGCATGAATATCAGAAGGGGGTGGGGGAACAAGGTGGGCACTTGCCATATGCACCCAAACCACACACACACACCCACCTGAATAGACTTTGTATGTCCTTGCCCCTTTTAGAGTGCCATGATGGAACAATATTCTGGAGGGGTCATTTCAGAAAGAAGCCAGGCGAGTCTCTTCATCTTGCTCTTTTCTGCCATGGGGTGTTTTCAGCCAAGAAGATACTACCCCGGAGCCACGGAACTGACTGCCTGTCTGAAGCAGGAGCAGCTGGATGCATGCTCCCGCGATCCACAGAGCACCCACTCTCAGCCACTCATGGAGCAATGCCAGAAAATCCGGAGTGAGCTGTCAGGGCAAGCCAAATGTGCAGCGGCTGTCTCCATGGCCACAGTAGCCACGTTGGGAGCTGCCCATTTGTTTCACTCCCCACGCCCTCCACATGTGGAGGTGCTCCGTGACAGAGCCCCACAGCACCCAGGGATCCACTCCCATTGACTTGCTTGTCTGAAAACACCCATGGTTTTCTCCCTCCCCTCCCCTTCCACCTGGAAAATATTCTTTCAGCCCCCTTGACATGAAGAATCAGGTGCCTTGAGTGATTGGTGTGATGTTGGACAGTGTAATGGGTCTGAACCTATGGCGATTAACCTATATCAAGGGTCAGCCTTTTATAACCCTCTACAACATACTCCTACAGAAGGGGCAATATATTTTCAGTACTGTCTGTAAATGGTTTACTCTTCTATGCTCCACCAAAACCAAAACAAAACAAAACAAAAAACACACCCTAGACAATGCTACCAACGTTGCCTTAGAGAAGAAGCTACAAGAAGGCCTAGCAACTTGGCTTTTATCTCCTATGGCCTGAAAGAAAATTCTCATGGATGCAGTATAAACCAAGCAATGTCTACATAGTCTTCAAGTGTAATAGAGCATGTAGTTTTAAATCTAACCTTTCCTCCCCCTCAGAATTCATTGTGAATGTCCAGTGGTTTCACATGGATGGTTTCAAAGCTATAAAGTCACTGCATTCACAAAGGAGATTTTTATTATATAGAATCTAAGGGAAGCCTTCCTCAGCATTCTCCTTGGGTCAGAACACCAAAGGTCTTCCTGGAAAGCAGTACTGCATCATTGGAATGGAATGGTATTTGGCCCGTCCATTGCCCCAAGAATATTTATCCCTGCTATAAAAGGTTCTATTTTGTCCCCTCTCCTGTTCAACATGTACATGCAGCCTTTGGGTGAGGTCATCAGAGGGTTTTGGGTGTGGTGTCATCAGTATGCTGATGACACCCAACTGTACCTCTCTTTTTCAGCTGTCCCAGGCCCAGTAGTCTCAGTGTTTACCTTGTGTCTGGCGGCTGTGGGGGACTGGATGAGGGCAAGCTGCCTGAAGCTGAATCCCAACAAGACAGAGGTGAAGTTGGTGGGAGGGGCTGAAGGAGTGGCGGCACCCATCATAGATGGGGTCTGCCCTCCGTTGGTGCCTCAGGTTCATAGTCTCAGGGTACTCCTGGACCTCAGGGACAGATTAGCCATTGAACCCACCGGGAGGATTCCCAGTGGGCCGGGCTGGGTCAGAGGGCCGGTCCCACTGTCTTTTTTTATTAATTATTATTATTATTATTATTATTTTAAAAAATAATTGTTGGTCTCAATCCCAATCGGGTCGGGCCGGGCTGGGGGCGGAGGGAGCTGCTGCTGTGCTCCTCCTAGGGCTGCTGGGCTGGGCTTGGGGGCTGTTGGGCTGGACTGGGGGGGC
>QEPC01011493.1:1674234-1685907 GCA_003113815.1 Sphenodon punctatus
TCAGGGTTCTGGGGCCAAGTTACAGGCAGGGAGGGCTATGGACAATATGTATCTAGACGCTACCACTCTAGCCCCAGGACCCACCGTCATGGGTCTGGGGCCATCATTCCTCACACAGAGGTGCTGTCGTTCCACCGTATCAAGAAACAGACACTCCAGCCCCAGGACCTGCCATCAGGATTCTGGGGCCAAGTTACAGGCAGGGAGGGCTGTGGCCAATATCCAGAACCTGCCACTCTAGCCCCAGGACCCACCATTATGGGTCTGGGGCCATCATTCCTTGCACAGAGAGCCTTTTTCTGAACTCCCGAACCGAACTGAACACAACCGAATCAAATGGCCGAATCCGGCGAACGGACCGAACGACTGAACCGAACGGCCGAACCCGAACCACGATCTGTTCGCCCATCCCTACCACTTTGATGTCTAGTTGGCAGCTGTGGTAAAAGGGTGCATTTCGCTAACTACATCTGGTGCAACGACTTAGGCCATATATCTCAGACTTAGACCTTGCCACTGTCATCTATGCTTTTATCACCTCATGACTAGACTACTGCAATGAGCTCTACATGGGGCTTCCCTTGGTGACGGTTCAGAGACTGCAGTTGGTGCAGAATGCGGCGGCCCATCTCCTTTTACAGGGATGGGTCACCGTGAGCACATTACACCAGTGCTCCATTCTCTGCACTGGCTGTCTATAGTCTTCCGGGCCCGATTCAAGGTGTTGGTTTTGACGTATAAAGTCCTAAACAGCCTGGGCCCACCTATCTGCTTCCTCCGGGTCTTCGATTGACCCCTGCGGTCAGTTGGGAGTACCCTCCTCGAAGTCCCCCAAGTATTCCGGGTGACAACAATGAGGAGGGCATTCTCAGTGGCTGCACCGTGGCTGTGGATCTCCCTCCTGACGTACAGACGCCAGACTCCCCCGCTTTCCAAAGACAATGTAAGATCTGGCCATTCTTTCAGGTCTTTGGTGAGGGAGATGGGTGAGGGGGGGTTGGGTTGGGGGAGGAATGGGTTTTAGCTCAGCCTTGATTTTATTGCTGGTTTTATGCTGTTATGTATTTTATTGTTATTTATATTGGATTGTTTTTATATTTTAAAAATATATTTAAAGTTGTTGTAAACCGCCTCGAGCTGCTGTAGCAGGAGGGGGTGGCAAATAAGTCTAAATAAATAAATAAATACTATCGGACAAGGTATTCATTTCCTTAGGTCTCTGGGAATGAAAATACTTAATTACTTAGATGGTATCTTGAAAGCAATGGATGCAGAAGGTGACTTATCTCTGCCACAGCTCTCTTTCCCAGTAAAGGTCCTAAGAGTTCTGTCAAATATAGAAAAAATCTATTTTAACCCCTTCTGCTAGTTCAGGCTTGCAGAGGATCATGGAGGAATGTATGAATGTCCACTAATCCAAAAGGAAATTCATCCAAAAAAATAGATGTCGCTCAGTTTCTTTTATACCCAGATATATTTAGCAAGGCATTTCTGGTAATTCTATTCTGTGCTGCCCCTTCAACCTATCCCTATTACAGAGACACCTAGCAGTGCTTACTGGTTAAAAAGAAAGTAGCAGGGAGTAAGGAAGCAGCAAGCATTTCCTTAACTCAAGTCACTTGGCTATACCAAAAAAAAATGGAGGGGAAATTAATGCTGTTCAATCCTGTGTTCTTTGCCTGTTCTAGAGAAGGTAGCATCTGATACTTCCTAGTCAGACTCTGGTGCTCCACTTACTTACCAGAGGATGCAATCCTTATTCATCCAGTGCGTAAGGGAATTATTCACATTTAGGTTGCATACCAAAGTGCTGCGCTGAACAAGCAGGTGTCAAATCCAATTCACAGTGAGAGTTGCCCACTCTCACTTGTGCATGCACTGTCACTCCTCAGAGCCCAGCATAGCCCCTCCATATGGGTCAGCACTTAAGTGTGGTCTGACCACTTGTGTAAGATTGCTCTCAGATAGAGACCTATTCCACACTCTTACATTACAGGCAGCATCCTGATCAACGTGACTATGTTGCACAATGATGCTTTTCACGGTGAGTGAAGGTTCGACACCTACTTGCATCTTCTCTAGTGTGGCACTTTGAGGTACAGTTTGTGTGTGCTTTCTCCCTGGACAAATTAAGATTGCACCCTGAGGGTGCTTTCATATGTAACGGCTGTCGCCATGGCCACGGGCTGCCCCAGGCTGTGGCAGGAAAGGTCACTCCATATCAGTATTTGGGGTCCAAGCCTACTATCTCCACTAGGGATGGAGGACAAGCTAATAGGACATTTCATCTTCACGAAGTTTAATTCACTTACCCAGTCCCAGAATTAATATCCAAATCGGTTACCATTGTGAAATGTACATCTCTATCTTCATTTTACTTCAATTTGGTATTTTGATAATCTGTACTTTGCTTATTTTGGCAACACTATAAGGTGTGTGTTTGTTTGTTAATCTTTGAATGTGAATGTGATGGGGTCCAATATGAGGCAATTCCATTCACATTCAAAAGATTAAAAGAAAAAGGGGGGGTTAAAACCTCAGCAAATAGTATCAACAAAGTAACCAAAATATGGAACACAAACTACTGAAGTAATTGAAATACTGAATACGAAAATTCCTAAATAAAGATTGGAAGCATGAACGAAGATGCAAGCAAATAATGTTTGCTTTATGGGGACAGTACAAAATTCATCAAATTCAGTATTTGCTTTTGTTATTCATTTAGCCTGTTTTTAGACAAGACTCACCCATGGAGGTCCACTCATCTACCACCCACCAGAGCAGCCATCTGAAGGTGGCGTGGGTGAGCATGCACTCCCGTGACCCACCCACCACCCACCCATTCCCACGCACGGAGCGCCGGGAGGAAATCCAGGATGCTCCATGTGTGGGCAGGCCAATTTAACCATGCATGGGTATGGGGCTCCCACCCAACACACACCCATCCCTGACCCATTTGATTTCTACACACACACACACATACTCACCGGATTTATGTGGGCGCTCCACACAGTGCAAACAGACCCACCCACTGCCTGTGCCTGTTTAAAAATGCCCTTAGTCTCCACTGATAAGTGTGGGCTCAAACACATCCAGTTTGGGATTCATTCAGTCCCTGTTGACTCTCCTGCTCTCTGAAGCATCTGTCCTTTATGGCCAGGAATCCTAGAAACTGACTAGCTGGCACATTTTTATTATTAATTATTATTATTACTTATACCACACCCTATCCCCAAAATTGGCTCAATTCAGCTTTCAACAATTTTTTTATATTAATACAAAGTTAAACAGCTTGCAGTAATTGAAATAATAAAATGTATCACACACACAACACCAATCCCACCCCTTCCGCATACCCAAGCACCCCAAACCCACCCCTCTTCCCATCCCACCCATTCCCACTCCCTTGCCTTTCCCACAAGGGAGCTTCCAATCTCCAGGCACTCCCTCATGGGTAACATCAGACGTTACGATACCATGGTCACCCACAGTGAATCCCCTGTGGTGGCCGTTCATACCGTGACATCTGTTGGGATTTCCGCCAGATGTTCACCCCGGTGAATACCTGGCGGGAATTACAATGACCACGCTTTCAGACCTCCAACCACCCGGAGGTCTGAAAGCGTGGTGGGATCGGGGCCCAGGCGTGGTCAGATTGGCCACAATCCGGGACGGGCAGCAAGTAACATCTGTTACCTGCGGCCCAGCCGGATCGTGATCCCAGCCACGGTCCGGGATCGGGCGCAGCAGCCGGATTGGTGAGCGGTCAGGGGGGGTGGGGCTGTGTGGCTGCACGTCGCGCCATGCAGCCCCCTCCCCATGCAGCCCTGCCCCGATCCCCCTCCAGAATCAGACCGGCACGTCTAAAGGATGGACGGCCTGATTCCTGACCGGAATCTGTTTCAGATCCCGGCCCGTGATTGAGCATGGCGGGCCTCCGGGCCCATCATGTCTAAAATTACCCCATCTCTCACCCAGGAGAGCACCCACCCCACGAGCCCATACCCCGAAAGGTCATGGCAATACCCCATCCCCCACCAAACCATTCACAACCCAAATCTCCTCTAAACATATCAATTTAAAAATACATATAAAATGCATTCTCCACCTTACATTTCCCACCAACCCAACCCTCCCACTCCCATTCTTCCAACTCTCACTTGGAAAAATTCCCTCCCATAGCCTAGTTACCACCACCCCAGAGGGGCCATGGCTAAACTATAAAGTTACTCAACCTGCTCCCTTTCTACTCCTCCATCTCTCACCTGAGAAAGTCTGCCCAAACAACCACACACACCCATCCTTCCCAATCTCCCTACCCATGACACATAAAATACAAACATATCCTCATAAAAATACCATGCAAAAAAAACAAGGCAGTAATAATATAAGGAAGAACTAAAATCAGCAGCAATAAGATGGCAACTCTTTCAGGAGAGGAGAGCTTTGTGGCCATAGCCACATGGTCCACAAACAGCCCAAAAATGCTCGGCACCCATTAGCCATAGCTGCTGCCTCCAGGCAGCTTGATCCCCTGATGAAGGCTGTACTTGAAGGGGAAAGCAGATGGTACTAATCCTCTGTCACCCACGCTTCAGGGAGAGTTAGGCAGCCCACATACAGCCAAGTCCCTTCTCACCCCTTAACTATCATCATTTCTTTAAGGCACTAAACAGTGTTTGAAAACATTTCAATTAGCATGTGTTAGAGGAACTCAGTTTAAACCACTGCTCATCTTCCTAGATAAAATAAGCCCATAGTTAGCAGCTCCAGAAATAATCTTTGACTGGAAAATTCTAAGCACAGGCAGTCTGAGAAATGTCAAAGCTGAGAGGGGGAAGAAATGCTTAACAACCTGGTAAATAGGACAAAAAAGGGCTGGGCTGGTGTTTGGATTTGGCTTCTGAGGATTAAGAGCTAATCCCCTTCCTAAAACTCTAAGTGAAGTTGGAACTGTTTGTGTGTTTGGAAAAGCAGTATTGTCACCACATTCCTTCAAACACTCTACAGTCCCTGCTCTCACACATCCTATGTTCTACCCTACCCCCCACATTCAAATTGGAAAATCACAAAGAATAGGATAATTGTGGGAGTGGAGCTACTGCAGATCCAGTCTTGACTTAAAGAGAAAGTAGTTAAGATGGTGCCAACCGATGAAAGGCATGAGTATAAAAGCTTCCATGCTTTGCAGAACTCTTCTTCAGGAAACAATGCTTCCTTCAGTTCATGGAAGTAATTTTTGAATAATTTTTTTTTTTGGGGGGGGGGCTCCTCTAGAATTGTGGGGGAAAGAAATTTGCAGGGGTCATCCCTCCTTATGTTTACTCCCATCCTTAGCAAGCGCTCTATGATGCTTGAAAGCTTGTAGCTTTCTCATAGGGTGGCCATTTTAGAGGACGCTTATGAGAAATACAGGTTATGAGAAACACTGAAAGAACTGAGAAATGAAAGAAGAACCAAAACAATCAGAGCCAAAACCGATATAAAATCAAAACCGAAATTTTGCCCAGAGTCCCACTCCTAATATGGGGAATGTTCATTTCAATCCACAGTAACGGTTGTATCAAATTTTATTTGGAACCTTATGGCAAGCACTTCCAGGAAGGGTTAGGTAGGAAGTTGAAAGTCTCTAACTATTATAGCTCTTTCATCTGAAGGCAAGAGAAAATGAGCAACAAGACATTATGTAAATCAGGTCACGGTGATGAATTCAAATATCTTTGGAAGTGCAGGAAAGCAGCAGAGGGGAAAAGCTCAAACACTGAACCTTTGGCTGTTGCTGGAAGTACAACAAACCATTTAGGGCTTATTCACACAACACCCTTCTGCAGATGTGCCACTTATTCCTTATTCTGGGTTTGCCTTGTGTGAATGCATTACTACATGACAGTGGCAGATTCACCTGCATTTCAGGGGATCAACCCTGGCGTTAGCTGGCAGAGAAGAGCAATCATCAAGAAGCAAAGGATAGGGTAAGGATGTCACACTCCATTCAGCATGTGGGTTGGCATTCCTACCCAAGGGGTTGTCTGTTTGCCAAGACTTGGGATAAAATTACAACCCAGGGTTTCCTCTGCATGTGAAAAGCTTTCTATGAAGAAAGACCACAATATAGATGTAGCAAAAGTCATTTGTTTGGACGCTAAACACACATTTGCTTATTACGTCTGTAATGTTTTGCAAAACATGTTTTGTGCCATGCGCTAAATGTTGGCTGTGAATGATCCCAGAAAGCATGGTTGTGGGCACTGGGCAGCACATAGATGCTGCTGGCATTTAGCCACAGTTACATGTAGGTAAGCCCACTGCCCCACTTCTGGTCTACTGCAGAGATGCAATAGAGATCCTTTGTATCAAGGGACAGCTTCCAGCCAACTACAGTGGAAGGGGATGGCATTATTTATTTATTTATTTTTGACTTATAGTCTCCCTTTATCCTGACTATTCAGGGACTACTGGGGACTAACACAGCAGCATAATAAAACACCTGTAAAACCAGCTATTTCCTCCAGATGACATCAGCAATTTCAATATGCAATGTATTTCCACAGATTTAGAGTTACATCTGGTAACACTTGTAGGGGAAAATCAGAAGTGACTCCTGGCTGCCGCGTCCTGGACTGACCAAGCAACCCGAGTAGACATGGGACGGGGAGAATGGGGAAAGTGTGGCTGCCCAGTCCTGCCCCTGGGCTGTGCCCAGTGCCCTACCCCTCGCTATGACGGACAGCCATGGCAGTCAATCACCCGGGCCGGGCTGGCAACTCCTTTCCTTACTCGAACAACCCTGGATGTTGTTAAGGCAGAGGGCAGGCACCCTTTCTCGTTTTAACAAACTTGGGATAAGCAAAGGGACTGTTGCTGCTTCCACCTGTGATCCTCGGAGAGCCTTTGAAACTCACATTTTAGAGCCAAATTCAATGCACATATCTGAGAATTTTGACTTTTTAATAGGCTGAGTTGTAACTTAAACCATCAGTCCTGTACATACAAACCTATGTGATTATAAGAACAGAGAGTCCAGTGGCACTTTAAAGACTAACAAATATTTATTAGTGCATGAGCTTTCATCAGCACAAGCTGACTTCCTCAGATGCATGGAATGGATAGGCACTTGGTCTTACTACAGATATGGTTACAAGTGATGAGATTAGTTACAGAGAGGAAATAGTTTACAGTTCTTGTTATAACTATAGACTAACACAGCTACATTTCTAGTTTTTGCATATGTGATTGTGTACGCAAAGCCTCCTCTGATGCAGATAGCTTCTTTTTCCAGCTCAGTCCCCAAATTAGTCAGTGGCGTAGTACAAATTTTGTAAACACATACAGATCTTTGCAAATTATGTGTGACATGAAGTGTACCTATTTCCCTCTGTCAAATGTTGGAAGGTATGAGCCCACCTGTACAGTAAGCCTGGCTTCCTGGCTCTCCCTCTTCCCCAGGCTGCATTAGCTTTTTTTGCACTCCCAGCAGGGCTGGACTTAGGAATTTTGCACTCTTAGGCCCTTCTCAGGCTGCTGCCCCCAAGCGCCACTCCTATGCCAAGCCCCGCCCCATGTTGTGTGTTAATGGTGGGGGAGCCCCGTGTGAATGAAGCGGCATGCACAGTGAGTGGGGGTGCATGCGCGCACCCACTTAACACGCATCTCCACTCACCCCCCACTAGTCCCCGACTCCCCACGTATGGAGTAACTAGGAAAACAGTCATTGGTCCATCGGTGCCGATGAGTGGGGGGTGAGTGGGGATGCGTGTTCGGCCATGTGCATGCCCCACTCATGCACCGGTGTGCCCATGCACCCCCACCCGGTGGAGCTGTGTAAAAAGTGTCTGTAAGGAGCCACTCAAAGAAGAACAGAAGGTTGTTGCCTTGTAAAGAAGGTTCTTCAGGATGGTTCCTAACATTCTCACAACACCCACCTTTCCAGGCTCGCATGGATTTTTTTCCTTATATTCCTAGAAAGGGTTGGAAGGAAGGAGGAGAGAGGGAGAGAGTGTTTTTTATACTAGAAGAGCTTGAGATAATCACGTGGTCTAATATTTGAATATGGTTAACATGCACAACCCAGTTGTGGAAATGTTGGGAGCCATCTTGAAGAACCTTCTTTACAAGGCAACAACCTTCTGATCACTTGCATGGGGATGAGTTGTTTGTAAACTCGAGGGAGGGGGATGTTGTTTTTTCCTCCTTTTATGGTGTTTTTATCTCGATGTTTTTAATTATTGTAAGCCGCCCCGAACTGCCTGTGGCAGGAGGGGAAGGGTAATTAAATTTTAAAATAAATAAATAAACAAACAAACAAACAGCTTTATCTCCCAGTCCAATTGGCATTCCCGTGCTGCTGCCGCTGCTGCCACCACCACCACTACACTACTTGCAGGGAGAGGAAGGTGAGGGATGGGGACCCAGGCAGCAACCTCCAGCCATGCAGGGAGAAAAGAAAAAAAAAATTGAGGGGGGCCAGCGCCGGCACCAGGATTGCCACCCCCAGAAAATGCTGCCCAAGGCCCAGGCCTCGGGGGCCTGCCTCATAGTCTGGGTCTGCTCCCCAGCTGTGCTCACATTTCCTTGTCAACAAAGCAGCCTAGGGCAGAGGGAGAATCAGAGAGAGCTAGGTTTAGAGTGGCCAGATATGCAGACACTTATGAGAAATACAGGTTGCAGGGCTGCAGTGGCTCCAATGAGAGCCCTACAACCTGTATTTCTCATGTGTCCGCTAAAATTTGCACCCTAGGTAGGCTTGATGCATGCACATACTGAGCTGGGTTCCCCTTTCCCTCCACTAGACTGGCTGGAAAGGACCTCTGCCCCAAATACAGGCAATCCTGGCAGTGGCTATACAGCAAGTAAAGGCAATCAGGGAGAGCCAGGCAGGTTTGCTATAGAGGCAGATTGAGGACTGCACCTGTTTCTCACCAGTCAGCTGACTGACAGGGAATGAGGGCATTCCTCAGCCTACCCACTCCCTGTCCATCAGGAGCAGTCCTGACTGGACGCTTACATCAGCAGGTTAATAATGTATTGCACTGCTACAGTCCCTAAGGAAAGAATTATTATAGTTGGTGGTTCACCATACCAAAGTTCACCCATAATTCTGATGTATCCTCCTATGGAGGCAGAGCCAAGGGTGCTGTGGCAGAGCCAGAGGTTCAGTTGGCTTGCAAAGCAGATAATTAGGAACAGAGGACTGGGTAGTTGAGGATGCCCAGTGGGAGAGTGGGGCTAAGATTCTGGCTCAGCATAGAGACTGAGACTGCTTTTCCACAGGGTAATATGCAAAGCATTTGCCTCCAGGAAAAACTCCCAGAGTCAAATGCTGCACAGGAGTATATGGCAGATGGGAAATGGAGCTAGTGGCTCCCATGCAAGGCTAACAGCTCCAGCATGGGAATCGCTCCATGACTGCAAAAGAAAAGCCTGCCTCTAGGCAGAGGGCAAAGAAGAACTGAAGCAAAGACCTGATGGAGTTCCCTGCAAAGGACTGGTCCCAGCAGCTCACAACTTCATTCCTAAACTGTGAGTATTCTTGAGGGCCTGTTCTGGGAGGAGCAAACCCCTCAACTTGCAACACCCCGTACACCCTTTTTTGCTCTCTTCGGACTGTGGCAACCACACGGCAGGGCCAGGGCAGGGAGCTGGGCACACGAGTGCCCCCCATGAGGAAGCTGGGCTGCTCTCAGAGCTCCCACCATAGCTGTCACAGTGCCAGCCACATGAGTGGGCACCCAGCCTCCATCCACACAATGCACTGCATCACGTGGCCTAGCTGCCCAGGGCAGGGAAGCGACCCAAGGTGGGGTAGCCTCTGCACTCTGGGCGTTTTTAGACGAGCACTGTTTCTCGTGGATTGCAGAGCCTGGGTGAATGAAAACCGTGCAGGGGGAGGGGTGTGGTTAGACACACACACACACCCCAATTCAGAAGTCAGCCAGCGCCATTAAAAACAACGCGCTCATGCATGGACAGAGATCCGGACTCTCCATCCATGCGTGAGTGCACTATTTTCAATGGTGCCAGCAGACTTCCAGAATCAGGGGGAGGAGGGAGCATCTAAACACCCCCACCCCCATGTGACTTTGTTTCTCCCAGAAACGTGAGAAACAGCGCTTGTCTAAAAAGGCCCTCAGTCTCGTGTGGCTTCACCCACTGGGCACAACAAGCAAACTTCTCCTCCAGAAACCTCAGCTCAAACTCCTACATTCCATTCCTGAGGAAGCTCCTTTGTACTGAGAATGGAGATTTTTTTAAGGAGATTTTTGGAAAACAAAGTTGTTTTGCTGTTTGCCACAGCTTTCCCTAAAGAGTCTGCAGCACAAAATGAACAAGAATACAGCATTTCTTCAAAGACTTTTCACCATTAAGAAAAAAGACAGGAAACAAGTGTTGCAGCTCCATCTGGCAATTGCTGTTACTCCAATACTATTTTGTTGCTAAATAGCAGTAAAATCTCAATAAAGTGGCCAAATCCAAAACATAGGAAGTAAACTTTGAGCATTGTTTCAGTTTCCTATGGAGGACTGAGAGGAAGTGAGTTGATTAGACACATGTAGGAGCTTTCAAACGTACCTCAACTTCTTCAACTCACCCAGTCTTAAGTGATCTTGGTAATTAAATTCCTAGGACCACAGTCTGCTTTTTCCTGAAGTAAGAAGTTTCAGAATGGCTGAAACCCTCAGCCCACTTACTCTGAAGTTGTCCCATTAAAGTAAATTGAACTATGGCAGAGTAAATGGATTAGAGACTACAGCCTAAGTTTATGAATGTGTGACAGTAAGTAATGCCAGTCTGGTGCTAAGTGTTACTAAGGACTCTAAAAACAGGCTGGGTGTTAGACTGACAGATGGTGATGCCAGGGTACATATGGCTTTTTATAGCATCTGTTGGAGTGTGCTGGAACCTGTTACACCTTAATATATATTTTCCTTGCTTAAAAGTTTTTGAATTGGTTAGGGCATGTGCCCTGAGACAACCTTCTCTCTCACCACATTCTTTGCTGATAATTCTAGCCAGGGGGAGAATAGGGTCTGTCAACCCCGACAGATGAGAGAGAGCAGGTTTTCTAGCCACACATTTTAAATATGAGGGGGAAGGGAAAGCACTGCATTTTGTGGAGCTAGATCTCCACCATATTGCACAATGTTTCCAGTGTACAGCTCCGTTGTATCCATGTACAATTGGAGACTGGCAATCAGTCTGTATGTTGGGGACTCCTTTTTTTCTGTCCTGCATCTATTGTTCCCCTATCATTTATCCCCAAGTGTTGCTATCTGGCTTTATTATGTATGAGAGTCAAGGACCAATGAGCAGAGAGGACCATTGTTTGCTAAATGCCTTGTTAAACTGACGGAAACAAAGGACAGGCTTTAGTTCTGGAAATTCAGTTTCTTTGGTTTTGGATGATTTGTGTCACAACTTTCAAGTTACTTCCTAGCCTTGGTGTACTCCAAACTCCAGTTGTCTACAGCAGGAATGAGGGAGAAAAGTTTAGATCCTTAATATTAGTTAAACATTGGTGACTGTGCGGGGAATGTCTTTTTTTTTCGTAAACACTCCTATGCAACAGATAGGGTTTGATATTTAGGTGCAATATGTTGACATGAGATCTAGGGACTGCTCCTCATAGAAGGTGCTGTCTCAGTATATATTTAGGGTTGGTGTTGGATCCACTTT
>QEPC01011493.1:1686508-1698552 GCA_003113815.1 Sphenodon punctatus
AAAGGATCAGCCACCTTTTTGGTCTCGTCTATAAATGCCCTTAGTGGGCAGATCCTGTCCCACCCATCTGCAGAGCACTCTGGGGAGCCTTCTAGGATTTGGGATAGTTTGGATTCCATACATCTTGCCCCTTAGGGCCACCTGGCAGGGCTGGGATGCTCTGATGTGTATCCCTGGCTGGCTGCCTGTGGGCCTAGATTAAATACCACACCAGTATAGCTCTTGTGGAAAATCGCTAGGGAGGTCCTTCCCTTTTCTCTCTCCACCCCCAGGGTCTTTAGGCCGTGAATCCTACCCCACTCTCTCTCCACCCCCAGAGTCTTTAGGCCGTGAATCTGCAAATGCACACATGCATGACTTTAAGTACAAGATAATGGGACTGTCGTGCTTTTAAAGTTGGAAGCTTCCTTCCAACTTTGCAGGCCTACTTGAGCCAAATGTGTCCGGGGAGGAAAAAGAAGGGAATATAATGCTTTATGCAGTATGATTTCTGTGGAAGGATTCATTCAGAAGTGGCTTGCTTTGTGGATATCTTGATCCCCATTTAAAATGGAGACAAATTAATCTTTCTATGTTTCTTTCATATATTTATTTATTTATTTATTTATATTTATTTTACAAATGTTTACCCTTGCCCCTCCTGCAAAACAGCTCGGAGCAGCTAACAAATACAAAAGATAAAAATACAATATAACAAATATATAATAAAAAACTAAAACATTACAGTCCACCAAGGGGGATGTTACAGTATAAACAAAAGAAATTGTCCATTGATGAACAAGGACCGCATCCTTAGCTGTTGCCCAAATGGCATGTCTCCATTGCTCCTAATGGAAACATGTCAGTGATTCCATCAGAAGGGAAGGGTGGGTTTGTTTGTTTTTAATTAATTTATTTTAAGAGGACTTAAATGAAGAAAATGACCCATTGTAAGACAAGAAGATGGAGACAATCCATCATGTAGTGAGTGCTGTTTTACAGCATAGATCATCAGCTCAAGAAACCATTAAAAGATACTGGGTACGGCCCACAACCATTAAGGTTAATGAGAACCGGTCATTTGGCTTAAACGAGGACAAGATTGCATCCACTGAAGCTGGTTTTGTCCATCCAGTTGCCATCAAGAGAACTAAGCCAAGACGCTCCAAACCTTTATGAATTTTCCTTTCTGAAATAGCGATTGAATATGGGCACAGCAGCAAATGGTTCTTTAAAAATGTCAATGTCTCAGCCTTTCCTGTTGGTTTGAAACCAGAAGCTTTGCTTTGAATACAACAAACAGGTCAGTGTGGACTTGTATTTTTCATAGGAGAAGGTCATAATAGTGCTCTCAGGACAAAGCCTAATAGGTCAAGTTTTAATATTTATTTATTTTTAATGGTCATATCAAACTCATAACCCTCCATCCCCTGCCCTGAATGCAGGAAATTATGATAGAAATGCTGACACCACCTTAGTGCTAATGACAGAAATGTGCCTCTGTGATTTTCCTTGCTAGTTAATCTCCTGGTACAATAACCTCTGTTGTCCTGGGGATTTTTAAATCTTTTTGGGAGGAAAGGGGGTGGGGGGGTGAGAGAGAGAGTGTGTGTTCTCTCATGGGTGTAAAAAGAGGATAATAAAGTAAATTAATAACGGGTGATTTCATGGACTCTACAGTGCATACAAAGCCAAATGCTTTCATGTGCTAAGTTAGCTGCATGCATTGTTTCCAGTGCTTTCAGTGTGCATTTATAGAGTTAGAGGTAGGCAGAAATATGTCTCTTCCCCAATCCCCTACCCACCCCGTCTCATTTTTGTTCTTGTCATGTATCTCTTGGATCCCAAGGTCACCTGAGCTAAGCTCTTCCTACATAGAGCTGGCTTCTGACTGACACAATGCCTCGCTCTTCTTTCTAGTAGATTCTCATGCAGGCATCCATAATTCCCTTTATTGTTCATTTGAAATGCAACTTCCTTATCTATACAGAGCAAAAAACGGCCTAGTCTCTTAGAAGGGAGGGACTTGTGGAGCAGCAGCACCATCTGCTGGATTATCCTAGCATAGCTCTGCACTGCAACAAGACTCAAACTGCCACTGCTTGCAGTCTCAGCTGCTTGTTTGTTGAGGATGCTGCCATTATCCTATCTCTGCAGCCAATCTAATTTGCCACTGATTAGGGTAAAAAACCATCTACAATTGTGTGCATGCAGCTCCCAGTCACTTCAAGTAAGAGCTGCATGCAAGTGTGGGAAAGCAGATTTAGGCCTTTGGGGAAGAAGGGATCATCTTAATGTATGCCCCTTCACTGAATCTGTAGATCTGGTTTGCAGGGCCTGAGACAGTAGCAGGAATGAGTCCAACCCTTAACTATCAAGTCTACTCCCCACTCCCACCACGCTTTCTCCATCTCTCTATTGACTTCATTTCCCCCAGTTTGGTTTCCCCCGCCCCTCCTACTAATATTGCTTTTCCTTCTTTTACCTCCCCTTTGTAGACTGACTCACCCCATTCCCACTCCCTCTTCCTCCTTTGTTCCCATGCTACACTCTCCTCCTCTGCCATTGATTTTTGGCTTTTTCCCCCCTTTCTTTTTATCCACTTTTGCCAGGAGATGAAAATGATCCAAAAGAGTCTGGGACCAGGGGGTTGTACTGGAGGACCCTTCAGGTTTCTTCCAACCCTCCAATTCCAAAGTGACCCTGCGTCTTTTTGCCACCTCGCTTCGGTGCTTCCTTATCACTTCTACTACTTCCCTTATCCACCCCACTTCAACTTGCTCAATATAGGGCTTGTGCAAGGAGTAAAATATCCCATGGTAAGGAAATCACAAGGCACCATGTTAATACTTAAAGTGGGTGGTTAGCTGCCACCAACTCCCTGTCCACAGAACTGGTATGCCTTATAAGCATTCATCCACCTTGTTGGTGTGTCAATATAAACTACCAATATAAGGGGTAACTACCATATTATTGTTGTTATTGTTATTATGTATTTTATTGATTGTGGCACTAGCTTTTGTCCTGGCCTATGACAAGACATACAAACAAGAAAGTAAAAGATAATCTATATGAACATCGTACAGAGGGAGATCTACTCCAAACCAGCATAAGCTACCCCCTCTGCTAGCCAACTTTTACTGGCTGTGTAAACACAGGTATTATTCCAGAGACCATAGCATGTGTAATATTATAGTACTGAAACTCATACTTGACAAATCCCAACCCATAGATGGGGTGAAGCAAAGTGAATGTTGGGGTTCAGTCCAGTGGAGTACCTGTGACATTCATTTCTCCAGATATCGGGTCTAAGAGGACTGGCCAGATTTCAAAGCATGGCTCTCTAGTCTGGTGGTCCATTCCTACTGGAGTTTTGTTCAGAGTGCTACCTGGGGACTGACTGGGAGGGAAGCCAGAGTGCAAGCCAACACTAGGAGGTCAGTCCATGAGGAAAGGCAGAAACAGGAGCCAGGTTAGGGGAGGCAAGACAACCAAGAAGCTGAATTACTAGCTGGAGTTCAGGACTGAAGATGGCCTCTGATTTGGGAAAGGCTCCTTGACCAGTCAGGGTACATGATCTGACAACCAATCAGAACTCTGGGCAAGGGAGATTCTGCAGGAGTGCCTATTCAAGTTGCTGCATGACTAGAGGGACAGCAGAGTGGGAATTGCCTTTGTATAGTGGGATAGAGGACCCAGATTCTAGACCCACCGGATCCTGACAATATCAAGTGAGCTACCAGGCAGCTTGGATGCACAGATGGTGGTAAAGAAATCCAAGGGGTCAGCAAGCTAGCAGAGAGCAGTATGTGGTATTTACCACAAGTGGGTATATTGACATGATGCATGGACACTTGTGAGTGGTTCTAGCAGTTCTGCAGCTAGGGAGTAAGTGGCAATTCACCACATGTTTACTGACACCACAGGGTAAAATATTCTGTGGTTTCTTTAACACGAGGCAATATACTCCTTACCCTCTTGTGTGAATGTGAACATGCTTTTGGACCTGTGCCCCTCCATTTGAATTCAAGTTTGCTGCTCGTGCTATGTTTCAGATAGACCTGCTTGCACAGCAACACGTTGCCCTGAACTCTTGAAGATGAGTAAATTCCAGAAAGCTGTTTGTTCTCCAGTTACAAGAGAAGACCAGGCAGGAAGTGTTACTTATGGGAGAAATTAATTGTTTGATGTTGCATTAAGAGGTCAGATTCTTTCTGCTGAAAAAAATAATACTGTGCCTGGGTTTGGTGCTCACACTATAGTTCCCCTATTCACCATTCATTCGGTCGCTTGTCATTTCCTTACTACAGGATATTTTACCCCTTACCAAGACCTGTGCACAAGCCCTATATTGAGCAATGTGAAGTGGGGTGGATAAGAAGTGGTAGAAGTGATAAGGAAGCAAAGGTGGCAACAAGACACAGGGTCACTTTAGAATTAGGGCACTTTTAAACAATACAAAAAAGGCAGCTGATCCTTTAATCAGCCGCCTTTCTTTGTGATCATTTAAATGTTTGGCCCGGTTTGATGCCGGATCTTTCCCGCATCAAACCAGCCGAGGATTCCTGCCAGGTTCCCTGGTTTGCGTTCCTGGGAACCGCCAGGTTCCCTGGTTTGCAAGCAGGGGGGGCGGGGGAAAGCCAGCAAAAACTGCCTCCTCCAGGCATCACTGACAAACCCCCTTCCCCCTCTAAAGACCCAGCCAGTGATTAAATTAATCACTGGCTGGGGCAGAGAAGACGGCTTCTCCCAAACCCGGCTTTCTCCCAAACCCGCTTTGGAACCGGCTCCTCCAAAACGCGCTTGGGAGAGCGCATGTTTAAAAATTCCCTTAGAGGGTTAGGAGCAACCTGAAGGGTCCTCCAGTCCAACCCCCTGCTCCTTGACTCCTTTGGATCATTTTCATCTCCAGTGTTCAGCTGACACCCCTTTCTGTGGGTGAAAACAGACAAGACGCTCATTCCACTTTAACACCGTTTTAACATTTCTTATGCTTGGTGCAGGGCTGTAGTGCAACCCTGCAACATGCATAAGAAGTGTTAAAGCAGAGTTAAAGTGGAGTTAGGGTCACATCTGTTTTCACTCTATGTCTGGCACTGGGACTACAATTGGAGGCACGCCCAGTTCTTTGTTACTTCGGTTCAGTGGGATGTAGCCCTTGCTTTTCTGCTGGCTTCTATCATGAATTCAAATACTGGCCATGCCATCAGTAAATTCAAATACTGGCCGTGCCAGCTGTTTTCTTGTCAACTTCTTCATTATGTCCACAGGTCCTGAGTGTCTTCACATTAATTTTGACCTGTGGCTGCTTGGCGGAATATGGCCCATCTGCATGCTAGGGGATTCATCCATGGCACCAAGACATATGGCCAGCTTCTGTTTATAATGTGTGTGTGCACGCACAAGTGTCGTCCAACAAGTGAAGGGGTTTGCAGCAAGCAGAGAGGAGAGTCGCTCCTGCAAAGCACCAGAACAAACCCAGCTAGTGGACACCTGCTCATTTGTAAAAAAAAAAGAATAATACCAGACACTGGAAATAACTACATAAGCTTTAGTTGGCTGGCCAGCTTTCTTTATTAATGAGCTATCACAGAGAAAAGCAATTAAGAGTCACCTGTTTAGCCCCTCCTGAATGCTTATATACTGTGGGTAGCATCTGATCATACACTATTTGCTTTGTACTGCGGAGGAGCAGTAAGGCTTCTTCTGCAAAGCTTAGATCTGTTCTGTTCCGTGATGAAATAGTTTCCACTGGATTTTTTGTGCTCCCTTTTGAGTAGGCCTGGATAAATCTTGTGACTTTTGCACATCTCCTGAGTTGGTTTTTAGGTTTGCAAAGTTAGTTCTAGATTACACCCTTCCCCTACTCTGTGATCTAAAGCCAGGGTTGATTTCATTTTTTGCAGCAGTGATTCATTGTTCAAAAGATTCACAACCCCAAAAGTAGATGCGCTGCATGGATGGTACTATTAAGAGTAGCTTTCTCTCCATCCCTTTAGTCCACAACTTTGCTCAGTCTCTCTCCAGTGGAAAGCTTTTTATTTGGGATTCAGGTGGACTTAATTAACCTTCCTTTGCTTATGGAGTCACAATTTACAAAGCTTTATGAAGGACTCACTGTAATGGGCATTTTCACACAAAACGCTCTCCATCCACTATACATGTTGCAGGGTTGCCCTATGGGTGACCTGTAACGTATAGGGATGGGCAAACACGGTTCGGAAGTTCGGAGTTCGGACCGAACTCGGTCTGTTCGACTGACCAAACCGAACTTCCGAACCGAACTCGAATTTCAAACCAAACCGAATTTCCGAACTTCGTTCTGTTCACCCATCCCTAGTGGCAACACACACCAAAAAAACCTGGTTTTGAATGGTCGAACTTGGTTCGGAAGTTCGGAATTTGACCGAACTCAGTCTGTTCAGTTGACCGAACTGAACGTCTGAACCGAACTCGAATTTCAAACCGAACTGAACTGAACCGAATTTCTGAACTTGAATTTCAAACTCAACCGAACCGAACTTCCGAACTCCGTTCTGTTCGCCCATCCCTAGTAACGTATAGTGGGTGGAGAGTGTCTTGTGTGAAAATGCCCAATGTTATAACCATTCTGATTATGTTTACTGCCATCTGGTGGCCAATGTGTAAATAGTTTAGTAGGGTTTCCATTCTTCTAAACAAAATCCTGCTAAGATCTACCCTAGCACCACTTTGTCCCATTGTGGCACATCAGACTCTTACCACCAGCATCCCAGATTTCCCATGTGGACAGTGGCAAAAGAAGAGTGACCCCACTAATGCACCTCCACATGGGACTCATAAGTATTCAGCTGGAGCCACAGGAGCATCAGTGGTGGTGTATACCTCCTGTCCTCCCAAGATACCATGCCTGAGTCAAGGGTGGCCAAGAGCTAGATCACAAACTAGTCTCTAGTACATCACAGTGATGGGGGGGGAGGGGGGCTCAGAAATCACCTCTGGGGAGAAGAGCAGGACCAACACCCCAGGGAGTGTCTCTTGGAAGAAGATATTGTATATATTTCTTACATTTATGAGTAAGCCAAGATGGTCTAGGAGAGTTCCTCCAGTGCAGCAGAGAAGGCTCTCTCTAAAGGGGAGTACTCCTCTCCGCACCTAAGACCAGTTGCTGAGGTTCCCTTGATCTGGGAGCTGGTAGAAAGGGCCCTTACCTGGAGCGCCAGAGCCAGCAGGAAGTGTTTTGGTCGATCGCCCCAAGTGTTGATGCCTGGATCAAGTGCATCGTGTGCAACCTAAGTCTGGCAATCTGTGACCTGGGTGATAGTCCCCTCCTGTAGTCTAGTGAGTCAGAGGAGACAATGGAGGGGATCTGGCTGTCCTTGTTCCCACCAGGCTGCTGGCCTCTCTGAGAGTCCTCCTCACCCTGGAGCACTAGTGGGGCCAGCTTTATGGATAAATAAATGAAGGACTGCCACGTTAGGGATAAGTCAAGAGGGGCACACCCTACCTTATCTGCTCCTGCTCCACCCCAGCCCTTTTGTCACTGTAACAGCTGTGCATCTCATCGCATCCCAGTGTTCCCCACATAACTCAGGTGACTTTCTTCAGTACGCTCTGCACTCATGGTTTATATGATTTCAGGACAATTCAGGTCCCCAGCTGGGTATTCAGTGCTCTGGGCATTTCCTTCTACAACAAACAAGAGCATTTCTTTCTAGAACTTTTATAGTCCTACTGAGCCTTTACTCCAGTGAGTCTCTTGGTCTCCTTCCCTGCTCCTGATCCAGACTTCAGGCCAGCCTCACTCAGGCTTCCACAGTCTGTCTTCAGGGAGCCAGCCTTCTCTTCCCAACTCTTCCTTCTCATAGCTTCCTTCCTAAGTTGGCCACTCACTACCAATTTCCAGCTGGCTGATGATTTTTTTTTTATTTGTTTGTTCAATTTTTTACCCCACCCCACCTTACCACAAAGGCTCAGGGTGGCTTACAAGGTTATAAAAAAATATAAAACATAAAAATGTCTATAAATATATATAAATAAACATATAAAATGGCTAAAAAACCCTAAACCCCCAACCCTCCCCCTAACTGCCTCCACACAACCCTATCCCAGCCCACCAAATGTCTGGCCAAACAAGAAGATCTTGCATCTCTTCCAAAAGATGAGCAGGCTCAGGCTTAGGCAGACCTCCAAATAGGTGGAGTTCCATAACTGTGGAGCAGCCACCAAGAATGCCTCTCTGCGTGGCCTTGTTGTACAAACAGTTGGTACTCGCAGGAGGATGTCCTCGGAGACCGCAACAGAACATAAGAGAAGAGGTAGTCCTTCAGATACCTGGGCCCAAACCATTTAGGGCTTTAAGGTAAGGCCCCAAGCCAAATGGGGGTCCACAATTCACGGATCTCCTGCGGATCTCCTGTCCCACTTCTCCCTGTGCAGAATTTCCAACCTGAGCAGGGGTGGAGCAGAGCAGGGGAGTCCACGAGGGGAGGGGGATGGAAAAAAAGCTAAGGGCTCCTGCCTGTGGGCCAGGCTGCATTGAGGTGGGGGGAGGCTGCTGGGGCTTGCTTCCCTTCCCCAGCCTGGCAAATCAACTTGCCAGCAGCGGTGTCAGCAGCGTGTTTCCGTGGCTCTCCAGCCAGCTCCTTCTGATTATTATTATTATTATAAACATTTATATAGCACCAGCCATGTGCTTGGCACTGTACAGAACATAGAAATAGACGCGGTCCCTGCCTGTGGCTTACAATCTAAAAGGCATGGGGGGCAGCGAGGGAGAAGGGTCGAAGGCGGTTGGGGGAGCAGGAGAAATGAGGGAGAGTGAGGGAGGGGACAGAGGAAGAGCGGAGAGTGCCCAACAGAGCTTCCCAGAATAGCACAGCAAGATTATGTCATCTGGCTGCATCGCCCTGAGAAGCCCCATGGGATGGGTCAGGAAGCGGCCTGAAGGAGTCTGCTGGAGACCCGACAGCTTTCCAGCCAGCAGCTGGGGACAAGCTGCTGACAGGGCTGCTGGTGAATTGATTTGCTAGTCCCTATTTTATTTTATTTTTTATTGGAATATATTTTTGTATTTCTTGATAAGGTCAATAGACCAATTCAAATAAATAAACAAGCAAGAAAACTGTCCAAGTTGATTTGCCAAGCTGGGGAGGGGAGGGAAGCCCTGGCAGCCTCCCATCCACCAAACGCAGTCTGGCCCATGGGCAGAAGCCCTGAGCTCTTCTGCTGCCCTCTCTCCCCAACCTGGCCACTGGCCAAGCTAAGGAAGGGGCAGGTAGCAGCAGCACTCAGGAATCTCCCTCCGAAACTCTGTTTGAGCACTCCGCTCCCCTCCCTCACCATCCCACGCCTCCCCTGCTCCCCCAACCGCCTTCTTCCCTTCTCCCTCGCTGCCCCGCATGCCTGGAACTCCCTCCCTGCCCACATCTGCCTCACCCCCTCCCTTTGTACCTTCATTTTCCTCCTCAAGACCCACCTCTACCGCTCTGCCCGTCCTAACTCCTGCTAATCACCCCCACCCAGGATTATCCCCCACCTGTTATCTGCAAACTCCCATTGTACTGTAACCAAGCCAAGACCGTGTATCTGAGTCCTCGCATCCTCCTGAACATTGCGTCCCTTGTCTCTCCCTCTGTTCCCCCTTCCCTGTCTCCCCTCCCCTTGTCTTTAGATTGTAAGCTCTCGGGCAGGGGCCATGACTATCTTGTTTTCTGTAAAGCGCCAGGTACATTTTTTTTAATTAGGAAGCCAGACCAAGCATGAAATGTGATCTCATAGTTTCAAACCATGCTGGTGGTCACCATGTAATTACCTCATCCTAATCTCTTGAAACCTTGGGAGCTCTTAAACAAATCCTGGGGCTAATCATTCCTCTCGTGGGTACAGCTCAGGTCTCCAAATATTTGTTCATGTTCATGAAAACCTCACATGAAAAAAGGTTGTCTCTGAGACCTCAGCAGTGTTGCACAGTTTGACAATTTATTCCTGGTGGGAAGAAGTCCCTCCTAATCAAGCTGCTATTGCTGTGCAATAAAAGGTTTGTTTTTTCCAGCTAACCAAGCTTTGCAGCTATTTAACAAAGCTGTTTGAGCCACACTCGTGACTCTGAACTATTTGGATGGGAGAGGAGATTGCCATTTATCTTTGTTACTCATCTAGGTCAATGGTCTCTCTAACTGGTTATTCTGAGACTCCTTGTGCCTTTCCTGTTCTTAGCTGAAGAGCAAAGGTGCCTCCCCTTAATAGTATGCATTTCTGCTTACTGCCTTTCTGAATGATTTATTTGTGGATGCAAGAGTCATTGAACTGGCCCCCTGCTCTTATCCAGCTGCTTCTAACGTATGTTTGGAGAAAATCTGGCCAGATTCCAGTGGTGGCTGTTCTTTATTTGCCCCTTTAAAATTCCTAAATCTGTCCCATGGATCTAGTCCCTATGCTCAGTCCAATACCTGTGCTCAAGCACTGAAAGAATGAGCACAAGAGGATAGGAGCGGGGATGAAGGCATGCACTCAAGGATAGGGGGTAGATCATGTTGTAGATCTCCATGATCTGGACCCGGCCCTCTATTTTCCCAGTCTTGACCTCACCCAGTTAGCCCTCTTGCCTCCCGACTCCTACCAAGCTCATGGATCTTGTACAATTTTTCATATAGACCAGTGGGAGGAAGAAGGTTACCCACTCATGTTCTAGCACTGCTCCAAGCCTTTCTTTTTAAATATGGACCAGGGAGATGCATAGGAATCTTTAGAGAGAGGCTATTTATCTCTGCAGTCAAAGTTTGGCAGAAGGGAAGCAAGGCATAGAAGTGGCAGAAAGAGAATTGGTTGGAAGGAGAAATGTATGCAGCGGGATGAGCTTCAGGGTCTGCCTCAAAAGACAAGGCAGGATTCTTTCATAGAAGATGCCATGTATAGACCCAACAGAGAAAGTTCAGTCCCACAAGACAGTAGGTCTCAAGAGGCAAGAGAACCCAATCTTGACCGTAAGGCCATTCTAATAGCTATCGTGCCAGGGAGGAAATACACCTTTTCATTGCAACCCCTACCCCTCAACTCTGCAGTTAACAGAAATAGTTCCCGTGCAAGGCCGTGGATGGAGAAGGACAAAACTGATGCTGAGTTTCTCTGTGTGTCACAGCCCTCCACATTATGTTAGCTATCCAACCACTTCCTTGTTGGCCTAACATCTTATTTAGTTTTATTTATTTATTTGTTTATATTTCTTAACCACCTCCTACTGCCTCAGTAACTCAGGGCAGCTCACAACATAATTAAAAGCATTTAAAATATTACAATAATAAAATTATTCAATAAATAACATAATTTAAAAACAATGTAATATAAAATCAATAACAAAAACAACCCAGGCAGAGTCAAACCCCACCCCCCTACCAACCCCACACCCATCACTTGCCAAAGGTCTGGTGTAACAGCCAAGTCTTACACTGTCTTTGGAAAGAGGGGAGGACTGGAACCCAGTGGACCTCCATCGGGAGGGAGTTAAACAGCTGTGGTGTGGCCACTGAGAATGCCCCCCTCCTCCTCACCACCCGAGATGCCTGGGGGACTCTGAGAGGGGCATCACTGGCCGACCACAGGGGCCAGTTCAGGACCCAGGGGAGAGGCAATCCTGAAGATAAGCAGGGCTAAGGCTGTTTAGGGCTTTATAGGTCAAAACCAACACCCTGAATTGGGCCTGGAAGACTATAGGCAGCCAGTGCAAAGAACGAAGCACTGGTGTAATGTACTCATGGTGATCCATCCCCATAAGGGGATGAGCTACCGTGTTCTGCACCAACTGCAGTCTCCGGACCATCACCAAAGGTAGCCCCATGTGGAGCACTTTGTTATAGTCGAGTTTTGAGTAGGGCTGAAGCGGCAGCAGCTGTTACCGTGCCACCATTCCATTCTGAGAATTCGGCATTTAATGTGCCTTGCCGCCGACTTCCCCTCAATATTTCCGTGATTCTGCATTACCTTCTGCCAGTATCTGCAGATGCAGCATGTCTGCAGTTTGTGAACAAAAGCGGTTTTATGCCGCCTTCCGCCACTGAGTCCCTGACGCACCGTGATGCTGAATAATA
>QEPC01011493.1:1703148-1739475 GCA_003113815.1 Sphenodon punctatus
GGACGACACCCACTAAAACTGATCCCATAAAACAGGGCAAGGTGGGGCTTCCATTACCTCTGGTTCTCCTATTGCCACAAGTATAGCATTTAAGTCCTGGAGAATTCGAGCTATTTTTATCCACAAAAAGAAAGTGTCACAGTGAGCAGTGGAATATTCCAGTTCCAGGCAGAGGGAGGCCAGACTGACCAGCCCCCTCACCACCCAGAAATGCTCAGCTGCACATGATTTTGCGGACGCTATGAGAACAGCAGAGAACCTCTTCTTTGCTGCTCGCACAGCCACGGCATAGGTTCATAAACTGATTCTATGCTGCAACCGCTTGACTTCAGTGCAAGAACAATACCACTGTCACTCCTCCGTGAACCAGGGAGACCTGCGTTGTCGGCAGTCAGGGAGAAGACACCTAGGAGCTGTTCGGTCAATGGCCTCAGTTAGCAGAGTGTTCCAAAAATCCACGAGGTCATCAAGCAAACGGTCATCGAGATCGGAGGGTAACTCCTCAAGAGCATTCTGGAACCCAACTGAACTGGTTCTGTACCTTTCCGGGGCAGACATGCACCAGGAGACAGACCTGGAGGAGGTAATGAACTGTCCATGACAAGGGCACCACTGACACCTCCCCCACCAATGGATCCCCTGCCTCAAGGCCAGTGCAAGAAATCGGGTCTAAGGTGTGCCCTTAGAGTCAGGCCAATAACCAACTGAGACAGTCCCATGCTTGCTACGGCGGCCATGAACTCACGCTCCACTACCCCAATGCTGACATCGGTGTGAATGTTGAAGTCCCCCAAGAAAACCATCTTCGGCGACCACAAGACTACCTCCGACATCAGCTCCGCTAGAGCGTGCAGGGATGCTGCCGTACAGGTAGGTGCACAGTATACAAGCAGCAGCCCCAATCTGTCTCCTGCCAAATCAACCGCAAGAGTGAAGCCCTCAGTGCCTGAGATAGTTTGCACAGGATACCTCCTCACAGACCATGTATCCTTTAAAATAATGGCTACACCACCACCACCCCTCTGGCCGAGGCTGGAACAAGGTCAGCCAGAATAGACCCGGACTCAGTGTCCAGCCATGTTTCCGTAATACACACAAGGTTGGCTGCCTGGTCCAGGATTAATTCACGGACCGTTGTTCATTTATTTACAACTGACCTCGCATTAAACAGCATCAGACCAAGGTCAGGGGCCCTCCGATCAACAACCACCTCACTGCCTAAGCAATGAGAGAGACAGGCATCAAACACCTGTCCCATCTCATAGCTCTAACCAGCCTCCTGGAAGAAGCATAATTCCCCCGGCCCAGCCCAACCCTAATGACTATGTCCCCCTCACACCTCCCTGACCCCCCCTAGTGACTGTCCCACCTGGCAGGCAAGGGAGACCCCCGCAACCCCCAATACCCCCTCACAGGGGGGCACACCTTCCCTAAATGTGTATAATCCCCTCCCTCACTGAGGGGAAATACTCCCTCTCCCTCCCTAACCAGTCCCTCCCCCCACCCCCTCTCTCACTGGCGGAGGAAAACATCCCTAAAACCTCCAAAAGAAATAATAAACCCCTGCTACAACCCACCCAGCTCTAAAACAATAACCACCCCTTAATTTTTTAACCAAATTATTCATTATTAGTTCATACCCTGCCCAACCCAAAAGGCTCAGGGTGACATACAATATAATGAAAAAATATAACAAATAAAAATGCAAATAACAAATAGAAATAAATTACCTATATACCTCCCACCAAAAAAATCCTCTACATCTCACCCTTGAAGAGGGTGGTTCCAAAATGTCTGGTAGAATATGACTTACTTTATGAGTCAGCCCCATGACAGAAGAACTAACTGAAAATACCTTACAATGGGCATTTTTACACACACCTTAAAGTGCTGGTCTTTTAATCCTTTGGGTTTACAAGTCCACAAGTAAGTTCCGGGTGCATTCTTCACACAAACACTGCCCTGAGGCAGCCTAAAGTAGCTGCAACTGTAGACGTGAGGGGCTGCCATGGAAACCAAGTGACCACAGTTGCCTGGAGCAAAGCAGTTTACCAGGAGAACGTTTTACACACAAAAGTTCTGTGAGAAGTTCTATGCAGAAGTTCAAGGAACCAGATGTTTAAGATCTGGGTGAGTGACTTAGGCACACAGAAAGTTTAGTATGTAACGGCAAACATGCAGGAGAAATGTGTGTGTAACACACCCAGTGTCTCCATCTTTCATGTTCTAGCAACCTGGTTAAAATTAATATGGAGACTATCTTGTTGAATATTGAGACTGGCCTGGGCAAATAGAGATCCTTAATGCTTTGTTTATGGGATAAGGTTAATATTATTAAAATAACTATTTTCCCCCACCGTCTTGTAATACCTTGAGAGGCTTACCTGTAAATAATTATAAATTTTTATTTGGGGTGAATAGAAGAGGCCATGAATGGTTTTAAATTAGATGCAACTTCCAGTAAGACTAGGAAGTTTTCAATTTCCCTGTTGACGTCATTATTGTAGTTTTATTTGCTGGCATAGGCTCACTTATGGTTGCTAGATATTACTGACCCTAGGCCAACATGGATTTCCCTGGAAAAGGGTTTAATATTTACACTCTTTAAAAGTGGTGTTGGGGTAAATTTATTTACCTGGCCCTAAATCCAGATATCTAGCATTGGTTGCAGCACAAAATAGATGAGGAAGTTTGGCTTGATTTTTACATTTTTCTCCATATGTTTATAATGTTCACCAGTGGGGGCAACATGGTTCTTAGAACTGAGGCTATATCATTGCTCTAGATCATAATTTCAAATCCTATCAAACATTGCGTTTAGAATTTGGTTTGTGTGAGATCACTTGCTGGCAATATTGCAAATGAGGCTCTGTTTGCAAATGAGGTACTTATTGTTCACTGACTTTAGCCGAGAGGCATGTGGAGCTTTGCAAGCCACGGTATTGCAGAAATTTTGGAAGGACCTACAATTCTTTCTATCTGCTATTCCACTTTATGATTTTATTTTGGAGAACCAATAACCTAATGTAGAAAAATAAGGGGAGACTGGAGAGTGATTTTAAATTGGATATTATCCCAGGAGAGTGGAATATTGCTGAAAGCAATATTCAGATTTCTTCAATTGACCTCTGTCTTCATTTAATTCAGCAGAAGATCTTGTTTAGACTCCATTGCTCACCATATCATTTGCTCATTTACAGTGCTTTGAGGAACCATGGCTTTGAACCTGCTAGGAGAGACCAGAGCTCCACAGTGCTTGCAAAGCACTGCAAATGCTGCCTTAGCACCTGGTATCACCGCACTCTGTCATGAATCTGGCACACAAGGATTGGATTACAGCTGGACTTCCATTTCACGCTCTCTCCCAGGCATGTGGATGCCAGAGAAGGAAGACACAAGTAATGGATTACGCATAGGGCCAGCACAGAAACCTGATGCCACAATTCCTCTTGCTTTAGCATTAGCCGTCATTGACCACCAGTGGTCCGCCAGCCACAGTTTGGGAGCCTATGAGTTAAATCAATGAGTGCTTGTCCATCCAAAGTCATGTCTTCAAATCCTACTGAGAATGATGAGAGTTGAAAGCACCTGGCAGCTCCACATTCTGAAGAATGAGTGAATCATCCTGCTTATACGTGTTGGCATGCACTGAAAGATGGGGAGTCAATACACTTAGGCTGTGATCCTCAAAGAACTTGTGCCAGCAGAGCCCCAGGATCATAACTGTAAGTACTTAACTACAGCAGAGATTTCCAAGGAGCAGGTAGGAACCCCCAGATGGGCTGTGCCATCGTCCACAATATTGGATACTAGTATTTGAGACCTTGGGACTGACTGACAGGTGTAAATCAAAGGGAATAAAAGTGCATGTCTAATGCCATTTATTTGTCTGTGATAGACTGAAGAGTGTCCTGGATCGACCTCTGCAGTCAGCTGGGGGCACCCTTCTCAAGGTCCCCCGGGTTTCTCGGGTGGCGACCGTGGGGAGGGCGTTCTCAGTGGCCAGTCCGTGGTTGTGGAACTCCCTCCCAGTGATGGTTTGCCTGGCCCTGGATCTCCCCTCCTTCCGGGAAGACCTGGCTGTTCTGCCAGGCTTTTGGTTGTGGAGCTGGGTAGTGGGTGGGAGGGTTGGGAATGAGGATTCATAACTCCTTTTAGTTTATATTTTAAATGTATTTATAGTATTCTGAACTTTTATTGTGTTTTATAATGTTATTTAAGTGGTTTTTTTGCTACATGTATGCTGCCACGAGCTGCCTTTAGGCTGGAGGGTGCGGGATAATAAGTATGTGTATGAATGAATAAATAAATAAATAAGGCACAATGTCCAAAGGTAGAGGGAGAGGTGCCAAACTCAGTGCCATATCTCTGACACTTCTAAAAGCAAACTTGAAGGCTCAGATATATAGCTACTGTGGAATTATGGTTGTGTACTTGACATTTAAATTTATTAGCTGACAAATTTTGTTGCGCCATCTGCTCCCCTGCACTAAACTTCCTGTAACTAAAAATGCACAAGCCCTGGAGAATAAGCATTAGGTAAAATAGATTCATTTAATATAATTGAACATAATTGTGCGTGTAATGTGTTAACGGAATATCTCCAAACAGATGTGCAAATAATCGTAGGGCTATTCGCCACAAACCATATGCTGAAGATACAGTGGAGACGGCCTTGTAGTAGACCGATGAATATTCCCCAAGATGAACCAGTGGGAGGGTGAGTGGCTAGAAAAAAAACACTGCGTGACATTGGCTCCCTTGCCAGCTATCGACCTGTCTCTAACCTTCCCTTTTTAGAGAAGGCTATTGAATGGGTTGTGGCTCAGCAGCTGCAGGGGCATCTAGATCATATCGGTTTTCTAGATCCCTTGCAGTCCAGCTTTCGTTTGGGTTATGGCACTGAGACTGTGGTTGTGGCTTTGGTTGACAACCTTTGCTGTGAATTGGATCAGGGTCATTTGACGCTGCTGATTCTGTTAGATCTGTCAGCTGATGCTTTTGGTACCATTGATTATGAGATGTTGGTGACTCTCTTGCAGGACCGAGCCAGAGTGGACGGGATCATTCCTGAATGGTTCTGTTCCTTCCTGGCCAGAAGAACTCAGCGAGTGGTGCTTAGGGATTATTTTTCATCACCCTGGGACCTCTTGTGTGGAGTCCTGCAAGGTTCCATTCTGTCCCCTCTCCTGTTCAACGTGTATATGCAGCCACTCAACCAGGTCATAAGGAGGCTTGGTGTTCGGTGTCATCAATATGCTGATGACACCCAACTTTACCTTTCTTTTTCATCTGACCCAGACCCGGCAGTCTCAGTGCTTACTAGCTGTGGGGGACTGGATGAGGGTGAATCCTGACAAGATGGAGGTGGTGGTAGTGGGGAAGGTGGTGGGGTTGGCATCCCCCATCATTGGGTATTTTCAGATGTGATGGGGCGGCATTCACCCTGTCACGGAAACAACCCTTAGATTCCCCACCGGGATCACTCCGGTACGGCCAACAGAGGGATCCCTGCGGGGAATCGGGGAGGGGGCGGGGCCGTGCAGCAAAACGTGCGGCCGCACGCCCACGCTCCCCCACCGCCTGCCCTCTGGGGAGACGGGCGGGCGTTGCGGCCAATGCAGCCGCAGCACCCGCCCGAAATGACCACAGCCCGGAATTCCAGCAGGGATTCCAGGCCGTGATCGCTATCCAGATGTGACGGGCCCCTTCATCCCCGCTGGGAATCTCATTCACCAGTGGTGAGTTCCAGCCCCCCCCACTCTAACCCACTAGCACTCACGCCCCTCCCAGAGAACCCACGAGCCCCCCCCAATCTAACTCACTAGCACCCACTCCCCACCCAGAGAACCCAGGAGTCCTGGCTCCCAACACCCACCCCCCACTCTAACCCACTAGCACCCACTCCCCTCCCAGAGAACCCAGGAGTTCTGGTTTCCAGTCCCACCCCCTGCTCTAACCCACTAGCCCTCACTCCCCTCCCTGGTGCCCCCTGCCTTTCCCCCCAAACTCTGTGCCCCTGTGATTTGTGACTTTTAGGTGTTTTGGAAATGTTGGAAATGTAATGTAATTGAGGTTTTGAAATCCTGAGATTTAACTGTTAGTCTTGTGATTTTAATGCCATGGGGAAATGACAGACTTTAGGGGGGAAACAAACACTGTTTTTTAAAGCAGCTTTTAATTTAAAAGAGGTCAAATATGGCCCACGTTTTGTAGAATTTTGTTTAAAGTGGAGGAAGGTGTGTCTGTAATTCTCTTTATGTCTCTGGAGCAGTTTTATGGAAGCGTTCTCTGGAATTAGAGGGCAACTGTTGCATGGGGCTTTGTGGAGCTAGCTAGGAGATGTACTGGTGTTTTTTATGGTGCTGTTGAAGGTGTCTGTGATGCGGGGCATCCAGTGGCGCTGTGGGGGGCTGTTCCATGGGCTCTGTGGAGCTAGGTGTTGTGTTGTGTGGCCGGCTCTTATCTGGAGTTGTTTGTGCTACAGGGTTCTTCCATTTTCTGAAAACTGCATCCCTGCCAATATAATTGGGGACAGTTTCCTGCAATAAGGATGCTGTGGAAAGGAAGGAGGGGGGCAGAGGAGAGGATGGGGGGGTAGAGGGGCCCAAGTCCATTTCTTGTCCCTGGGCCCACTCCAACCTAGCTACGCCCCTGTTCACCACGCGATCGACGACGGCCCCGTGGATTCAGCCAATCGCGTGGTGAATGAGATTCCCGGCGGGGATTGGGCATGGTTGACATCTGGGGGGGAACTTCCGGTTCCCCAACAGACGTTATGAGGGCATTCCCCACCACAGGGAATTGACTGTGGTTGACCGTGATCTCGTAACTTCTGAAAATACCCATTGATGTGGTTTGCCATCCGCTGGTTCCCCAGGTTTGTAGTCTGGGAGTGCTCCTCAACTCCCAGCTCTGCCCGTATCTCCACGTGGGAGCTGTGGCGAGGAGTGTTTTCACCTATTGCATCTGGTGCAATGCCTTTGGCCGTACGTCTCAGACTAGTGGCCACTATCAACCATGCTTTCATCACCTCAAGACTAGACTATTGTAACACGCTCTACATGAGGCTACCCATGATGATGGTTCAGAGACTTCAACTGGTTTAGAATGCGACGGCCCACCTCCTTATGGGAACAGATCGCTGGGAGCATATTACACCAGTGCTCCGTTCTCTGCACTGGCTGCCTATAGTCTTCCAGGCCCGATTCAAGGTGTTGGTATTTACCGATAAAGCCCTAAACGGCATAGGTCCTACCTATCTGTGGGACCGCCTCACTCCCTGGGCTCCGGATCGGCCCCTGAGGTTGGCCGGCGGCACCTTCCTCAAAGTTCACTGGGTATCCAAGAGGACATTCTTGGTGGCTGTACCAAGGCTGTGGAACTCCCTCCCAACAAAGGCCAGGATGGCCCTGGACCTCCCCTCTTTCCAACAGAGATGTAAGACCTGGCCACCAGACTTTTGGCAAGGGAGTTGGGTAGGGTGGCGGAGTGGGTTAGAGTGAACTATGGGTTTGGGGTTTTACATCCTCCAATGTTTTATGATGCTTTATAACGTTTTATATTTATTATCACATTTTATTGGGTTTTTTATTAATTGCAAGCTACACCAAGCTGCCTTGGCAGGAGGGGTGGGGTATAAAAATTGTTAAAATCAATAAATAAATTTAATAAACTGCTACAAAAGCACCTAAAGCACCAACACAGGGCCTGCAACATGTATTTTTCATAAGTATTCCTTATAAATTTGCATAGGTGGCAACCCTCCTTGGGGCAGAAAGAGTTAGTTCCAAGGGCAGCACGAGACTGAGTAAAAGTCAAGAGCAGGAGAGAGCAGGGAGGAGTGCATGTGTGTAGCTGTCTGCCAGTCAGTTCCCAGAGAGCTGTACATGCACAGTCTCTCTCCTCCTAGTTCCATCTCTTCCTTCCTTCAAAACCCCTGTTGGCCCAGTCTAGAGCTAAAGCAGCAAGCCGCTGCGGTAACTTTTTCCAACGGAAAAAGCTCTTCTGCAATGAGCAGCATGGTGTGATAGAGATGTTCATTCCGCTACTTTCAGTCCACTACTTCCGCCGTTCCGCTACTTTCATTCCGCTACTTCCAAAGACTATGAAAATAGCGGAACAATGTTTTTTCCGACAGTTTCTACCTTCCGCAATTTCCACCAGCACTGTGAAGTAGCAAAAAATGCTTGTTCCGACAGTTTCCGTGATTGTCCCGACAGTTTCCGAATTAGCGGAATGTCAGCAGAATTACTGAAATGCCAGTGGAAAAGCTGCGGAACATCATGGGCAATTCTGAAATGGCAGAATAAAATAGCAAAAGGGAAAAAGGAGTACCGCTTCAGCCCTAGCCCAGTCCCTTCCCCCTGACACACTTTCCTTTCCCCCTGATGCCCAGTCCTTTCCCCATCAACCCTCCCCCCCGGTCTCTCCTCTTTCTTTTCCTAGTCACCACCCACTGCACAAAAATTCCCCCAGCTTAATTGTTGTCCAAGTTTTAATCCTATTTTTAAAGTAACTTATTATAGGGGGAGCTTTTTGTAGGGGTGGTGCGAATAACGTTAGCTTTGTGAAGGATGCTCCAATGCAGTCCTGCAACCTGTATTTCTTATAGGTGTCCTCTAAAATTTGCATATCTGGTCACCTTAACTGCAACATGTATTTTTTATAAGCCGCCAGGATTAAATGTGGGAGATATGGAACCCTAGTGCCAGATCCAGGGAACCTGGGAGGATTCTGTGAAAAATGGTGGTGTTGGTCACCTCCTAACATAGGAATGTTTGACACACACTGACTCACCCCTTAGAAAAAGGAAAATGTTTCCAGAGTTAAATTTTGACTTGAGTTAAACATAACAGCCTCCTCACCAGCTGTGGCTCCCTGCATTGCAGGCCCTTGGGGGGGGGGGGTCTATTATCCAAATTCTAGTTTCCTCATGGCCCACCCTCTGAATTGCCACAGGCCCAAGTAGGCCCAGACTCCCCACATTTGAAGCTCTGTGGGACTGTATTTTACTCTAGTGCTTCTCACACTTATGTTGTCAGTTCAGGTATGTTTGTGGACCTCAGAAATTGTTGCACAATCTGTACTTGCCTGCATCCATCCCTGCTACTCCTGTCCAGCAAGGAACTACGTAACTCACATAATGCTTGAGCTCCATTAACTTGCAGCATGTTGTCATATTTATTTAATCAGGTGCTGAAAACATCTTGCTGAACTGGAGAGTCAACTACCTTAGGGCCATTTTTACACGGACTGGGGTAGGTGGGTGTGGGTGTTTTGGTGTGGTGGGGGTGTGCCCGTTTACACGGACACACCCCGACCTACACCTACCTACACCCACCTACACTCACGGAGCATCCTCCGTTCTGTCGGAAGGCTCCATGGGTGGAGGTGGATGTGTGGCAGGAGCGCACATGCACAAACACCGTCTGTCTGTGGTGTTTACCTGGGCGCACATCTACCACATACCCATCCCACACACCGGCAGACGTATACACAAACTCTCCCCCTCCCTCCCCCCGCCACACACCTGCCCAAACACCGAGCACGGGGGAGCGGGGCGGGTGTGTCCATGTAAAAACAGCCTAAGTGATGCTTATATGGAATTCATAAAGCTATTCTCCGTTAAGAGAATAAGTCTTCATTGTTTTGTTGCAAGCTCTCATGACAGAAGATGAAGCCCAATGCTTGGATCTAAATGCCCCCAAATCTTGACAGGTTTCAAAATCCTATTTCTGCTTAAAAGAGGGTTTCATATATGCAGACTGTCTTAGGGGAGGCTGAACTCCCAAGTGTGAATAAACTGCAGCAAAAATTCCTTACTGCTGTGAAATATGGGAAATTACATTGGAACAAAAAGACAGCCTAAAATGAAGATGGGTCTGAAATGTCCCCTGATTTTCTGTCAGAGATTTGATGTCACTGTATTTGAGAAGCGGAAGACTTTGTTAGCATTCCCTTTCAGACACGCAACAGAGATGAATGTCTGCAGTGTGTTTATTACATCACTGGAAATTCTTTAAAATGGTTCAATACATTATACTTTCATAAGCAAGTGTGGCAGAATCCAGACCATCATAGTGAACATCCTTTTCACTTAAAATCTGCCCCAGAGGAGGTAGCCCTGCAAAATGTTTCTAACCCTCAAAATATTCCTCTGCATCACTCCTTCTGCCCTCTACTACAGCTGGGGCAGGGAACCTTTTCCCTCCCAGGGGCCACTTTGAACATTAGTACAAGCTCTGAGGGCCACATAGAAGTCCCCTTCACTGCCAAAATGGTGGCGACAGGCAATTTGCCCCCCGTCTTGGCGGGAGACTCAGAGCGGGGCCACTGCAGGGAGACTGTCTAGAAAGCCTTCCCTGATTGTAATAAGGGGTTGCTAGGACAACCAACTCTGGATCGCAGGCGCAGTGCCTGCGCCATGTGGGATCTTATGGAGGTCCGCCCCTTTTAGGCGGGGTGGAGCCCCTGTGAGCTGCTTAGGAGCGACATTGCAACGGGTGGAAGCCGAAGAATAGCCCTGTCCACCTCCCCTCGAGCACTGTGGTTTTTACTGGTTGCCGTTAGGGAACCGAGGAGGAATATTGGCGAGTAGCCTTCTTGACAAGGGTCGCTTATTTTGCCTCCTTAACAGTGCAGAGTAGGCTAAATAGGACATTGTTTGGCATCCTTTTCTGATTAGGGACATATTTAATCTGGCAGCCTGCAGGGGAATACCACCTACCTGCCTTGCTGCTGTTGCGGGGGGGCTCTGGGGGCTCCGCTTGCCTCGCCGCCGCCATCGCTGACGCCTGCTGCTGGTGCCGCCGCCGCTACTCCTCATCCCCGCTGGACACCTGCGGGGAAGAACACCAAACTGTAAGGCTGGGGGTTAGGGGGGGGAACGCAGAGGGCAGCCACGTGGGCTGTCCTGTCCCCTCCCCCCCCACCCGGAAGTAGCGGGGGCTAAAAGCCCACAGACAGCGGCTGGAGCCGCAGGCTGCGGCCGCAGGCTCGCGGCCGAAGGGCCGCGGCCAAAGGGCGCGGCACTTTCGGGGGCACTTTGGGGGACTGCAGGGGGGGGCAAGGGGGTTTTTGTGTTTTTTATTGGGCAGGCTTTTTATCTTTCAGGGCTAGGGTGGTAGGGTGGGGGTATTGATACGGGGGGTAATGTGGGGGGTGGACCCAGGGACTCCCCCTGGTGAGAGCAGGGGGAGGACCGGGAGGGTTGGGGGGGAGGGGGTGGCTCGGTCTCCCCGTGAGAGGGGGAGACCGAGGGAGAATGGGGAGGGTATGGTTGGGGGGGGGAGGGTTATGGGGGGGAGGGGGGGAGGGAGGGCCGGGGGGCAAGCAGCCGGGTCTGAAGGGCCGGGATTGGGTGGACGGAGGGGAGGGCATGGCCATTGGGGTCGTGATGGGGCGCGGACGGTATGGTCCATGGGGTGGGAAGGCACGGGCCCCTAGGGGTCCACGGTGCCTGAGGGAGGTGGAGGTCATCACCCCCCCACTAAGGGGGAGGGAGGTGCCGGGTCCAGGGTCCGCGCGTGGGGGGCTGGTGCTGATGAATGCGAGGTCCGTGGTCAACAAGGCCCCGATTATCCACGATTTGATCGTGGATGGGGCCGTGGACCTCGCATGCATCACGGAGACCTGGCTGGATGATCTGGCCGGTCCAACTTTGGCGGATCTGGTTCCAGCTGGGTATGCCGTGCAGCATCAGCCCCGCATGAGCGGCCGGGGAGGAGGCGTAGCTATTGTTTTTAGGGAAGACTGGCCTGTTAGGAGGTATCCAGTGCCGGAGATTGTGGGTGTAGAGGCTCTGCACGTGGTGATCGATTTGGCTGGGGGCAAGCTAGGGGTGCTGCTGGTGTACCGGGCCCCTTCATGCCCGGCGGCATCCCTTACCGCTCTAGCGGAGCTGGCCTCGGAGGTGGTGTTGGGCTCCCCCAGGACTTTGGTTCTGGGGGACTTCAACGTCCACGCCGATGCCGGCCTTGTTGGGGCGGAGCGGGAGTTCATGGCCGCCATGGCAACTATGAACTTGTCCCAGGAGGTGATCTGCCCGACCCACGTGGGGGGACATATCCTCGACCTGATCTTCGGCTCTGGCCTTGAGGCGGGGGGTCCGGTTGTGGGGGAGGTGACAGCGGTGCCCTTGTCGTGGACGGACCATTACCTCCTTCAGGCCGGTCTTTTAGCGCGCCCCCTCCAGAAGGGGAAGGGACCAGTTAGGATGGTCCGCCCTCGGAGGCTGATGGAACCCCAGCGGTTCCAGGAGGTCCTGAGGGAGCTTACCCTGGATGTGGACGGTCACTCTGTGGATGAGCTGGTCCGGCATTGGAACATCTTGCTGGAGGAGGCCATTGACAGGGTGGCTCCGAGGCGCCTTCTGCCTCGGTCTCGTCACCGCAGGACCCCTTGGTTTACTGAGGGGCTGCGGTGTATGAAGCGTGTGGGCAGGAGGCTAGAGCGACGCTGGCGTCGGACTCGGTCTGTCTCCGATCGTCTTCTCCATAGGGCCCATTTGCGGTCCTATGTGGAGGCTGTGAGGACGGCGAGGAAGGAATTCCTCGCCGTCCTCATAGCGTCTGCGAAGTCGCGTCCAGCGGAGCTGTTTCGGGTGGTGCGGGGGCTGGTTAGTCCGGCCTCCCTCCGCCTGGATGGGGACTTGTCCCGGGCCCGCTGTGAGGAGTTTGTCATCTACTTCGCAGACAAGATCGCTCGGATTCAGGCCGATTTCGACGCTGGGTTGATAGCAGTAGGGGAAGAGCGCGGGGGGGCGGAGGGTCCGTCTGGTCCATCTTTATGGGGTGAGTTTCAGGAAGTGACGCCGGCCGATGTGGTGGATGTCCTGGGGTCTGTGAGGGCCACGTGTTGTCAACTAGATCCGTGCCCGTCCTGGTTAATAAAAGCTTCCGGGGAGACGTTGGGGACGGTGCTGGCGAGGGTGGTGAATGCGTCCCTTCGGCAGGGGAGGTTGTCGCCTTGCTTAAAAGAGGCTGTGGTGCGCCCCCTGCTGAAAAAACCATCGTTGGACGTAGACGCGCTCGCCAGCTACCGACCTGTCTCTAACCTTCCCTTTTTAGGGAAGGTTATTGAGCGGGCAGTGGCGCTCCAGCTCCAGGGTCATCTAGATAACATCGGGCTCCTTGACCCTTTTCAATCTGGGTTCCGCCCCGGCTATGGCACCGAGACGGCGTTGGTGGCCTTGGTGGACGACCTCCGCCGGGAGATGGATGCGGGATGTTCGACATTTCTCATCCTGCTCGATCTCTCGGCCGCTTTTGACACCGTGGACCATGGGCTGCTGTTGAGACGACTGCGTGACCGGGGGGGTCTGGACGGGACTGTTCTTGAATGGTTCCGTTCATTCCTCTCGGGGAGGAGCCAGCGGGTGGTGTTGGGGGAGGAAACATCGAGCCCCCGCGCCTTACCGTGTGGCGTTCCGCAGGGATCGATCTTGTCTCCATTATTATTTAACATCTATATGCAGCCCTTGGGGGAGGTCGTGAGAGGGTTCGGGGTGCGATGTCACCAGTATGCTGATGATACTCAGCTGTACCTCTCCTTTTCTACTGACCCAGACCCTGCTATCTCGGTGCTATCCCAATGTTTGGAGGCCGTGGCGGATTGGATGCGGCTGAGCAGACTGAAGCTCAACCCAGATAAGACGGAGGTGATGGTGGTGGGGAGGGCGAAGGGGGTGGTGGCCCCCCTGGTTGGGGGGGTTTGCCCCCCTGTAGCTCAGCAGGTCCGGAGTCTGGGGGTCATATTGGACGCAGACCTGCGGCTGGAGCGGCAGGTGGAGGCAGTCGCTAAGGCTGCCTTCCGCCAGCTTTATCTGGTACGTAGGCTGCGTCCGTATGTCTCTGGCCCGGACCTGGCCTCCCTCATCCATGCCTTCGTCACCTCGAGGCTCGACTACTGCAACGCGCTCTACGTGGGGCTTCCCTTGTTCTTGGCCCGGAGGCTGCAGCTGGTGCAGAATGCGGCGGCTCGTCTTCTGACGGGGACGGGTCGCCGGGAGCACATTACACCGGTGCTCCGAGCTCTGCACTGGCTGCCGATAGTGTGCCGGGCCAAGTTCAAGGTCCTAGTGATGATCTATAAAGCCCTATACGGTCTTGGCCCCTCATACCTTAGGGACCGCCTCGCCCTTCGCGCCCCAGAGCGGCTCCTGCGGTCTGCCGGGGGTGCCCTCCTGGAGGTCCCCCGTGTTAAGCGGGGGGCCACGATGGAGAGGGCATTCTCGGTGGTGGGACCGCGGCTGTGGAACTCCCTTCCGGAGGAAGCTCGCCTGGCCCCAAGCCTTTTAACATTTCGGCAGAACTGTAAGACCTGGCTGTTTGCCCAGGCCTTTGGGAGGGAGGGTGGGGAGGGAGGATTTTAGTCCCCCACCCATTTATTTATTTATTTATTTATTTATGTCTAGCCCTGTTTTATATTTTATATTTAATATTTGATTGTTTTAAAATGAATTTTAGTGTGTTTTTATTGTTGTAAGCTGTCCCTAGCTGCTTTGCAGGAGGGGCGGGGTATAAATCTGAAAAATAAATAAATAAAACTTATTAAAATTGGAATAACGGTTACTGATTCGGCTCCACGGATTCGGCTCCACTGATTGGCATTTAAATAGAGTAATTCGTGTTCTGAATGGAGGCTTATGAGATGAATTTGACATATTTGTGAGCATGTTGATTTTTTATACGTTTTGGTAATAATTGTCGCACTCTGCAGGGGTTCAGTATGCTATTGTAGGATAAATAAGAAGGAAATAGGATATCAAGAGTCATCTCCCTAAGAGATGGGGAGGTGATACCTAGTGTAATGCAGGGCACAGCATGCACTGGGGTCATAGCCCTGGGAGGGGTGTCTTAGCAGGTTTAGTAGGGACATGCACTGTCTTCATACCCTGCGAGCACTTAGTTCCTTACTCACACCCACAGTTGGGCCTGCCTTCTTTGGCCATTGCCACGGTGCTGTCGAAGGAGGGGATGTTTTCCGTTAGTGGTACTACCACTGGAAGGCACATCCAGGACAGTACTGGAGTTAACAAGTTGTGTTATTTAGCATACTGGACCCAAAATTGCTTAGTGCAATTACCCACCTGCCTTTCTTCTGGATAAATGGGTTAATAAAGATTGCAGCCAATTTTAAATCCAACTTCTGTCTCTGAGTCTCATTTGGGGTGCACCGACAAATTAGGGGCAGGGGTGCTCAGGAAGAAGAGGGTTCAGGTCATGGATCTGTGCCATAGTTCTGCTCCCTGTTCTTGTGTGCATGCCCTCATCTCTGCTTCCTTTCCCCTTAGCTCAATTTTTCAGTTCTCAGCGGGGAGGAAAGGAACTGGATCCAGGGGCCCAAACTGGAAAGTGCCCAAATACAAATTAGTGTATTTATTTATTTATTTATTTATTTATTGTTGTATTTGGCCTCCAGGCCTTGGGTTCCCCCGCTCTTGTGCTACAGCCAAGCTAAGTAGTCTGCACTAGTTTTGGAAGCGCCCAGTTTCATCTCTGGTATGTCAATCCAGATGATGGTTGGCAAATCCATTTTCAAACTTAGTTGTTAGCCCAGGCACAAATTCTAATTGCCTGCCCTTTATCTTGATATATTTACACCCCAAACTCACGCCAGTCGCTTCGACCATGTGCAGCCCCTCCTCTCTTCGCTTCACTGGCTTCCCCTTCCTGAAAAAATCCTGCACAAGCTCCTAGTCTTCACCTATAAAGCTCTTCACAACCTCACTCCCCTCTACCTCTCTGCACTTATCACCCTCCTTACTCCAGCCCGTGCACTTCGCTCCTCCTCTGTCCCTTCTCTCACCCTTCCACGCCTTCCCTGCTCCCCTAAGCGCCTTCATCCCTTCTCACTTGGTGCCCCCCATGCCTGGAACTCCCTCCCTGTCCACATCCGCCTTGCCCCCTCCCTTCATACCTTCAAATCTCTCCTTAAAACTCACCTCTTTCGCTCTGCTCTGTCTGACTCTTTATCCTGCTGAGCCACTATTCCTATACCTATGATCGGTTTACCCTTTTCCTTGCAACATGGACCTGCCTGCTGTCATTCTCATCGTAACCAAGCCAAGTACGTGCACTTGAGACCTCGCATCTTCATGAATGTTAGACCTTTTGTCTCTCCCTCTGTTCCCCTTCCTAAGTCTCTCCCCCAGCTCCTGTCTCTCAGATTGTAAGCCCTAGGGGCAGGGACCGTGTCTATTTTATTACTTTGTAAAGTGCCAGGTACACTGCTGGTGCTATATAAATGTTTGTTAATAATAATAATAATAACATATGACTTGGTTCTCAAAACAGAAAAAGATGAGTGGGTAGCGAGTTGATTTCAATAGTAATTAGATTATATTTAATAGTGATGATGATGAATTTTATTTTTATAGTGCCGCATAAACAACTTAAACTCTAGTTAAAACAGTTTAAAAGGGGAGAAAAAATACACATAGGGGAACCAGCAGTGGATCCTTAAAAAGCACCTGGAGAATAGGAATATCTTCAGGTGCTTTTTGAAGGTGTGGAGTGAGGAACTGAGATGAACATCTGAGAGGAGCAAGTTCCACACTGAGGAGCCCGCCACAGCAAAAGCCCAACCATATACCAACTTAAGGCGTGATGGCAGGATCCCCAAACAGCGGATGATATCTGAGCACAAATAACTAGTAGGGTGAGGTTCCATGAGGAGGTTTCAAATATAGCCAAGGTCTATACTGTTCACTGTCAGGGCCCTAAAAGCCAGCAGCGCAATCTTAAATTGAATCCACTGCCAATGCCAAGAATGCAGGGTGAGCATAGTGTGTGTGATCACAGCTGCCTAAACCAGTAAGCAGCTGTGTTGCCGTATTCTGAACAAGCTGCAGGAAACAGAGAAGCACCACTGGAAGCCATAGAAGGAGTTACAAAAATCAAGACTTGCAGTCACCACAACATGGGTCGTTGTGGCAAGGTCAACCTCGGATAAATACAGGCATATGCAAATTGCACAGCTAGAAAAACCCAGTGGCATAGCTGGGGGGGAGGGAGCTCAGTTGTGCCTAGGGATGAGAGAACAGATCGCGGTTCGGGTTCGGCCATTCGGTTCGGCTGCGTTCGGTTCGTCCGTTCAGTTCGGCAGTTCGGTTCAGCTGCGTTCGGTTCGTCTGTTCGGTTCGGCAGTTCGGCTAGTTGGCCGAGTTCGGGTTCGACTGTTCAGTTCGGTCATTCGAACAGGCCGCTCGGTTAGGCCATTCGGCTGTTCCGTTCGGCCGTTCGGGAAGTGTTGTTATGGGTGTTTTTTTGTTTTTCATATGGTTTTTTGGTTTTTTATTGGGTTTTATATGGTTTTCTTTTGCTTTTTATTTGTTTTTTTTGTTTTTATATGGGTTTTTTTAATTTATTTTTTTAATCTAATATTATATATATCTATCTACACTAAATCTAACTGCTATTAACTATTCTAAATGCTATGAACTAAATGGATTATCTAATAAGTACACAGACCTACTCCTACAAACACTAAAACTAAATCACTAACGCTATCTCTATCACTAAGCTAACTCCTACAACTCTCTACTATCTATCGATCTATCTTCTCCCCATCCCATATCCATATCCATATCCAAATATATGGATATATATATATCCCATATATATGGGATGGGGGGGAATCACAAACAGAAGAGGAGTCTGTAGTGAAATACATACATTACATACTCAATGAGTCTGTACAGTGCATAACACAAGGTTTCAGTTTATGGTTTATGTTTCATTTCATTACAAAATTGAAATTAATTTTAAAGCAATCTAAAAATCCTACTCAACTCCTGCTGTTCAGGAACAGTGACTAGCTCAGAAGATGTTGGGAAGGGGGGAGGCAGATAATTAGTTTCGTTTCTTGCAAGCCTCTCCATCCCTGGTGCCTGGAAGTCTGCTCCTCAGGACTGACACCTCCCTGTCATGTTTGACCTTCCAGTGAACCTTTTTTTGCCACCCGAACTCATCCGAATGCGTTCCGAATGGACCGAACTGTTTGGCCATTTCGCCGTTCGGTTTGTTTGGTAGGTTCGGGTTCGGGTTCGGGTTCAAGTTCGGTTGTCCAAACAGGCCGAGTTCGGGCCGAACTCCGAACTTCCGAACCGCGTTCGCCCATCCCTAGTTGTGCCCGACCCCACGCCCAGAGCCATCCAGATTAAAGAAGAGTTTTAAAAAGTTAAGGGCTGGCACCACGTTTCCCCTAACTGCTGCTGCCACAGACCCTCAGGAATCAGACAGGGTGGGGTGCACACACGTGCTGCAATGGGACCAGGCGCAGGCAGGCACGCTTAGTGTGGTGGCAGACAGCGGCAGGAAAAAGTGAGAGAGAGCTGGCTGGGGTGTTGTGTTGTGTGTGTGTGTGAGAGAGAAAGAGAGAGAGAGAGAGCTGGCTGGGGAGGTGGGGTGGGGAGGGGAGAGAAAGAGAAAACTTGCTTCAAATACTGTGTATCCAGCAGATTAATCCTTAACCCCCACCCCAAGTCCCATCAGCCTCCTCCCTGCCACCTAGTCCAAGGAGGGTATGGGGGGACAGTCCAAAAATTGTCAAGAAATGGGGTAAGGGACAAAGCTGAGACAAGGAGGAAGTTGGTCTTAACACGCTACCACAGGGGTGGGAGTGCTTTAGGCGTGCAACCAAGAAAAGAAGGTTCCTCCGCTATATGGACCTGTGCAATGGATCTGTCCCCCTTGTGTGCATGCTCTCATCTCTGTTCCCTTGCCCTTAGCTCAGTCTTTCAATGCTTGCAGTTGCAGGTAATAACTGGATCCAGGGGCCAGATCCAGGAACTGGATCTGGAAAGGGGGTCACATAAAAGCTTGTCAAAGGCAACATTTGGCCCACAGGCCTGAGGATCCCCACCAGCCCATCCCACGTTAAGACCAACTTCCTCCTTGTTTCACCTTTGCTGTCCCCCTCCCCCTTTTTTGAATGACCTAATTTTTGGACTGTCCCATATCTGTGTGTAAAAGTGAACTTTACATTGATGCAATATACTGTATGCAATTCAAAATGTTTAAGGAATGCTTTTCTTAGCAATAATGTCAGCTGACATACCCGAAGAACAACCCAGAAGTGTGCTGTGCCAAGGTAACATCAAACATAGAACTCAAATCAATAAATCAATCAGTAAATAGAATAATATAAAATGGCTGATCTGTGAGTTTCTTAGGTCATGCTTGTCCATAGATCTTGATTGTAGAATTCCAGTAGGGTCCTGTGGTGATGTTGTGAAAAAGTGCTGAACCACAAACATCTCTTGCTTATTGCTTTGTCTGTTTTGGTGTTTTCAAGAGGATCTTGGAGGTTATTGTATTCTAACCTGTACACTGTGATTTGTTTGATTATTTATTTTACTTCTGAGCCATCCTGCAAGGGAGGCATAATTGTGGGCTGAGCCTGGGCCTTTCCCAACCTTGCTATGTCCCTGGAAAAACCATCTTTGAACCATGTCCAATTACTGAGTTTCAGGGGGAAAGTATGACTGAAAATGACACCCAAGTTCTTTACCTGACCTGCTACTTCTACCCAAACCCTCACAAAATGCAGGGGCCCATGGGAGGAGAGGACATCCTCATATTAGCTGTCCCTCTCCATCAACATCACCACAGTCTTCCCTGGATTGAGGATGAGGTAGCTCTGGATTCAGCTGGCTATATCGTTCAGGCATTTCTCCAAGCAGAGGTCAAGCAGGGCAAGACAGATATATCACCATACTTACGATATTCAGCCCTGTGCTTAGCCATGATTCCCCAAAGGGTTGCATGTATATATTGAGCAACATGGGTGAAAGGACCTTGGGGAAATGTCACATTTCAAGTCTCTCAGAATGACCTATAACCGTCCATCACCATTGATTGACTCTGCTCTTGTCGATACGACTCTGAGTCCACTGGTCGGTGGCTTACTTGTTTACTAGTAATCAACAGAAATGATAGGAAGAATCTGGCATAGACTGAACAGCTGTTGGGCACTGAGCAGACATGCTTTGTCTCCTGCAAAAGCAGTGGAGGACATCATATCTGGAATAAGGAACGATTCTGATTAGAGAGGTCCAGATAAGTGAGGTTTTATTTTACGTGTGTTGTTTAAGAGCAATATTGTTTAAAAACATACAATTTTATTTTTTTTCACATGGGGTATCCCATTCCTGGGTTCTAGATGGTCATTTTCTTATACTCCCATCCTACAGCATTGACCTCACTAGGAGTTTTAATGGAAATTTCAATAGATGCTCATTAGATTAAGGACATTGGTGCAATCTTGTCTGCACTGAAGTCAGTTCCACAGCTCTCAGATCCTAAAGTGGGAGAGGGGGGTCAGGATTTCATCCCACTGCATTTTTTATATTCTGTGTTGTACTGACACCAATGCTGATGCTCTCCCAAAAATAATTCTTAACAATGGAAAGTAAATGTCTGATTCTGTTTGACTTTACAGCCTAAAATATTCTAGGGGCTTTAAGGTAAAGTTTTTGGTTGTTGTGTGTGCTTGGCTTGGTGGTGACTTTTATTTGTGTGCTTTGAAAAAAAGCAGGGATTTTTAGTAATGTGAGTGTAGAGAGTAAATAGATTTAAAAGTGCTACCCATTTGTTAATTTTCATCCATCAGAGCGGGTGGAATGGAAAACACTGAATAGGTAATTGGAGGAAATAATTGTTCATTATAGATGCTGTGTGAAATTGTTTTGGCTGCCTGTTCAGGGTTTCTTAAAGGTCTAGGGAAGCAGGCTATGGGCAAAGGCTGTTGACTGCTAATAACAAGAACAGAATGTCCCCTGCAATAAATTGCTGGTCTCCATTCCACTATGATAACTGTAGTGAAGTGGCTTTAAGATCAGAATAAAAAGTTACAAGACAGAGAAAGGCGAGAGTTAAAGCAGACGTTCTAGGTGTAACAGGGCAGCTCCTGTGAGCCTGTTGGAGCCCTGTTCCTGAGCTGCCAGAAGCTATACGGTCAGGCATCAGCCTGTTGGAGCATGCCCAGTGGAGACTAGGTACTCTACTGGAGTCCTGGGGCATGCCCAGTTGGGCTCAGGGAGGCTTCCTGGGCTCTGCGTGCTGTGACATGCTCAGTAGGTGCTGGTCAGACTGAGCATGCTCAAGGGATATAAAGGGCCTGAGCTCAGTCTGACTAGCAAAGCCATAGGAGTAGGAGCTGTTGCTGATGGCTCCCTGCTTCAGGGAAGAAACCCTGTTTAAAGGGCCTGCTCTAAGCAGGTGGGACATGCCCAGGTTGGGGATAAGGTGGAGAACTGAGAGAACTTTTGATAGAAGCCAAACCTTCCGTACAAGCCTGAGGAACTGTGCACTATACAGAGGCATAGGCCTTGACTACAAGGGGAGGTTGGTGGCCAAGGATCGGGAACCTACAGGGTATCCTTATAAAGTGCACCCCCACTCTTGGGGAAGAGAGCTGGCTGGAAGGGCGTGGCAGCAGGGTTGTTAATTCCCTAAAGTGACACTCCAGTGCCCCCCTGTGGCTCTGGGACCCCTGCTGCAACACTGGGTTCTTCAACAAGTTATCTGTGTCTGTAGCAAGCAAGGAGTTTACATATGCTGTAATGGGTGGGTGCACCCACAGCTCCAGGGCTGCTATCAGCACAGTGCTCCTGGGAAGAGGGTAGGGTTACAGCTGGCAGATCAAAACAGCCCCCACCAGCAGTGGTTCCCTGGTGATCAACTGTTCCAGTTTTTTCCAGAGAAGCAAATCCAGGTTTCTTGGGTAGCCATTCCCATAATTGTGTGTATACACACGCACGTATATGTTGCATTGTGTGTACAAACATGCAAGCATGGGAACCTTTTGTGCTACTATAACATGTAGAGACACCCTCTATCCCACACAGCCATGGCTGGATTAGTGGTGAGAAACCTAAACTAACCTAGGGACACAGATTCAACACGGAAATTCCCCTTAAGGACACAAGACCTTCTTCATGCTTCCCTTTTCTTCTATAGCCCTGCCTCTCTCTGGGGTTGGACCATAAAGAGTGGAGCCATTCTCAGTCAATCCAAAACTTAACCCAGTCCAAACTAGAATGGGTTGGGTGAACGTTTACACCCAGTGCAACCTGGATCAATAGTGGTAGCTGACTGGTTTGGATTGGGCTACTACAGTCCCCATGTAGGGGACTGCATGTTGAGTCCTAGGGGATGGTATGTGGCTTGTAGGCTGAGTGTTGCCCACTGCTCGTTTAGGAATCTGAAGTCTTTGTGGCAGGGACTGGCTTTTTATAGTTTATTTCTGTCCAGTGCCTAATTCAGTCAGGTCCCATTGAAATCTATGCTGTAGTAAATGGGACAACTCCAGGGTAAGTAGTTTCAAGATTGCAACCTGAGAAAGTTTAAAGAAAGAAAAAGGTGTATATATAAGAAAATAACCAATAACCACACCTCTCAACGTTCCAAGTGGCCAAAGGGGGAAGTAAGCCTTGCCCTCTCACATGCAAAGGATACAGCCAGATGAACTGCATAGGCCCGAATACTACACAGCCCCCCTGGCAGGCACTCAGCCCCACCACACTGCAGGGCCTGGCCCATTCCAGGAATCCAGGTGGCTCGGCCCATTCCAGAGCCAAGGTGCTCCCCACAGGAGCAGCTTCCCGGCCCTGCCCCACCGCCTCCTTCAGCCCAACTGAGAGCTGACCCCTGGCTGTGACGTGGCCGCATGCGACGGCCACTACCCGCCATCACTCATAGCCCCACAGCCTTGCTCTGAGTGTGATGGGGCAAGTGCTCGGCCACACGGGTTGCCCTGCCTTCAGAAGCCTTACCCCACTTGGGGTAAGGCTGCTCCATGACATGTCTTCTGGAGTTTTCCGAAGATGCATCATGGAGCAGTCGGCTGCCTGCCCCCCACCCCACAGGGCGGGGCAAACACCTAGCAGGCCCTGGGCACATGAGCCACTGCTAAAATTTGCTAGATATTTGTTAGCTAAACTAGAAGACTGGACTACAGTAGCCAATCTTTTCCCTGAAGAGCAGGCAGGCTTTAGAGCTAGGCACTGGACCACGGATCATTGTTACACGTTGAGGCATTTACTTGAGAAATACGTTTTGCTTAGGATGGGTAGGTTAGTTATGGCATTTTTAGACCTGCGCTCAGCCTTTGACCTGGTAAACAGGAGCATCCTCTGGGAGCGATTATACCAAACCAACATGGACCGAAGATTGATTTCCCTGGTTCATGCCTTATATAGCCAGACCTCACTTAGAATTAGGACTGGGCGTACTGGTAAGATCTCCCATACAATACCGGTTTCTAATGGAGTTAAGCAGGGCTGCGTACTTGCTCCCTTCCTATTTCATTTTTTTATTAATGGGATCGTAGATGCGTTGAAAGGGGATTCCTTCCTACCAGCCAGAATCGGACCCAAACCATTATCGATCCCTTTATATGCGGACGATGTGGTCCTTGTTTCACCTTCCATTTTAGGGATGCGTAGAATGCTCGTGGTCACTGGGCAGTTTTGTAAAATGTCGCAATTGGTAATAAATCATGGTAAATTGAAAGTTGTGATTGCGGTTAGACACTGTACCAATCACAGCTGGCGACTGAATGGCATTAGGTTGTAGCAAGTCACCTCGTATAGATATCTTGGGCTACTTTTTAACTCCTCTGCTTCTTGGAGGTCTCATGCTGAGGCTGCATGTTTAAAAATGCAACAAGCAGTGTTGGCCCTCCTAAGGTTCTGAAGAGTTCATGGGGGACGTGCTATTATACCAGCAATAAAAATGTTTGATTTAAAAACCTCGCCAGGTGCTCTGTTTGGGGCAGAACTGTGTGGCCATTTCTCACCTGATATCTTAGAGCCCCTTCAAAATCTTTCCCTAAGAGCACTATTGGGGATTCCTAATGGCACCCCTGCTTGCCTGCTCTGACTTGAGACAGGGGCTAGTCCTTTAAGTACTAAACTGATCATTAGCCCTTTGATCTATTGGCTGAGTGTAAGTGATATGCCAGAGGACAGACTTCCGCGCTTGTGTCTTGAGGAAGCTAAATTCTGGTCTACTCGTAGATCATGGTTGAGAAAAGCTATGAATGCTTTACATGATCTAGGATTATCTATGTTTAGAGCTATCCCTAATAATAAAAGGAGATTGATCATTAGGAAGCAGCTTGAGGATCACAAGCATTGTAGCAGGATTTGGGGGCCCTTCAGATTCTTCAATGTACCCCATGTTATAAATTATTTAAATGCTTACCGGGTTGTGAGCTTTATTTAAAGCAGCGGAGGAGCCTAAATTTCGCAGAGCTTTAACACTCCTGCATTTTGACCTCCTCCCCACTAAAGTATTACAAGGGAGGAGAGATGGCACTCCTTACAGGGACAGACTCTGTCTATGCAATACTGGCCAAATTGAGGATTTATTGCATTTGTTATTCCCCTGCCCCCTTAATTCTTACTGGATGGATTTATATCTTGCCACCTGGCTGGCTGATCGGCCCTATCTCTCTCCAGAGCAGTTGCTCCAATCCTTACTGCAATCCAATGCTCCCGAGATGCTGCATAGCCTCGCCAAATTGGTGTTTCGGTTTAGCAGACGATTAATGTAACCTAACGTAGCTGTGCCCTTGCTCTGCTGAGTATAGAAGCCTTGCTGGTTCCCATTTTTTAAAAAAAATTTTGCTGGATAGATTATTTTTGCGACTGATTCAATGTTGTTAGTTTACCTTGCTCCTGTATGATATTAGCCCCCGCGCTTATTTGATGGGGGTACCAGGAAGAGTTTTTCTTATCTTATTTTATTTATCTTTTATTGCTGATATAATTATTATGTTTATACTTTAATTTTATGGTTGTAATTGGTGTAAATGTTTTTTTTTTCCCCTCCCTTCTGTGTGTTCTGATCTGTGCAATGACCTAAGGTCTCGCACTAATAAAAATATCATATTGTATGAGCCACTGCATCGCGTGGCTTGTTTGCCCAGGGTGGGGTGGTGGTGGTAAGGCTACTCAAAGCGTAGCAGCCTCCCCAGCCAGTCTTGGGTGGCTGCGCTCAGGGACATTCACATGCAATTCACTCACACCCCAACCAGCAGCTCTCCTACTGAGATGGGTGGCAGCTCTGGTGCTGGTCATGCTGGCTGTAGTGACAGCGGCAGCAGCCTAGCCAGTCCACTTGCTGCTCTGGCGGCAAGCACACATGAGCGCCCTGGCATTCTGTCAGCGACTGCCCCTAAACGTGGGGATATACATTTTAAATAAAAAAAATTAAAAATTGCCCTCCTCCGAAGTTTCTGCCTGAGGCAGGACTGTGGGGAGGTATGATTGTTTATAGCTATTCCTGCTGACACAATAGTGTATCTTACGTAATTGCTGTGCTTGAGGCAAGCAGATTGTGAAACACACGTTGCCGACTCTTTATTTTATTTAGAAAAAATGAGCTCCTCCTTGAATTCCAGCAGCAGCTTCTTCTCATTGTTAAATACGGCCAGTCAATTTGCAGCATTAAAAAGCAATTAAATTGAGTTGGGCCCTTCCATATGAGATGCAGGCGCTCAGGATCAGACCTATAATAAATGAAATGCTGGTGCAATATTCATTTATTTTACTAATAATGGAAACATGCAGAGTGCAGCCCTCAGAAAAGCAGTGACTCAAACGCTGTAATTACCTTCAACGCAGAATATTGGATTTACTTACAAGACTCTTTTAGGATGCCGAGTCGGTACTCTGGCCACATTTTGCCCTATCGCCATATTGGTGTCACTTCTCAGCTACTGTAAGTACAAGCAGAAAGCATGTTAGATCAGCTATCTGTGTTTACTACTGTATAATTTAAAGGCTGCTGGTGATAATCTGTAACAATAACAAATGTCCTTCTTTAGAAATCTGCAATTAGGGAGAGGGCCCAAATGAATGAGGGCTTATTTACTCACAACTTGATCCTTAATCTGTGTGTGTGTGTGTGGTCCTATAGTAGCGCATTTGGACTAGAGCTGAAATGAATACCCGCAAAAACGGGTATACCCATCGAATTTGCAGTACTTGACTCAACCCGCCACCATTGGGTCCTAATTGCTACCTGGTCAGTGCCCAGTGGGTTACACTAAGTTCCAATTTACTATTTTTAGTTCCAGAACTTTATCAACTTCTGGTCCTGATTTTTTGAATTTCCATCCCAATTTTTGGACTCGATTTTTGTTACTTTCCCATACCGATTTTCCAATCACTAACCAGTATATTGGCAATGATAAAACCCTATTTTGGGGGTAGGGGGGTAATCGGGTACCAGATTGGTGTTTGGGCAGCCCACCAGGTACCTGACATGGTATTTGAAATGGTGGGTATTACCCCTGGGTGCTAAATTTGGTACCCCATTTCCATTCTAATTTGGACAGCTGCTGAATCCCTTGCATTTCAACAGCCTCTTCCCCTCTCTACATTCCTGTGATATTTCCCACAATGCAAAAGACATGGAGGAACACCCTTGCAATATCCCTGCTTGCAAGTTCTGGAAGTAGCATGGAGTGGAAGAGAGAGTCCTTGATTTAGGATGATCTGGCTACACCTCTCTGGTCATTTGGAGGAAGGAAGTGACAAACAGGAAATAATTTATCAGGTAATGAAGCTTGCTTTGGGCTAATCAGATCACAGGATGCCCTTGCTACTTGGTAGTGTCAGACCTTTGTAAGCAAACTCTTCACATTGGGTGGCAGAGAAGAAGGGGTCATGAGGGAATGCAGGAAGTGGTAAGAATTTCCCACAGCACTAAGAACATGAGTTTGTGCTACTAGCTGCTCTAAAAGCAAGTCAAGCGCGTGCACCTGGGACCTCGCATCTTTGTGAATGTTACACTCCTTGTCTCTCCTTCTGTTCCCCTTCTTTTGTCTACCGCCCCCCCCCCCCGGTCTCTCAGATTGTAAACCCTAGGGCAGGGACCATGTCTATTCCATTACTTTGTAAAGCGCCATGTACATTGCTTGCGCTATATAAATGCTTGCTATTATTATTATTTATTTATTTTATTAATAAAAGAGTCTGTGAATGAGCCCTCATTCTATGGGTGCTTGTATCTGGAATTGTGTTTGGGGCTTATATCTACACTGGCTGGGTGTCCTCAATCATAGAGAAATCCATTTAGGAGCCTTCCATTAGCGGACTGCTCTTACTTACATTAGATATGATTGTTTTTACTATGAGAGAAATATGGGAGGCAGTTTGAAGCGGAGAAAGAACTTACTCCTGGGAGCAGGGAACTCCAGAGTTCTAATTGGAGCAATTCTGTTGATGCATTGCAAAGGTTTGGGCAAGTCCCTTAGGTGGCATTTTCAAACACAGCAACCTAAAGTAGGCACATAAGTCCCTATTTCCAAAAGCACCTCAAACCCATTTTCAAACAGGACTTAGGCCGCTTTTAGACGATCACGCTGTGCGCTCGTGCGGGGTTTCAAAAACCCCACGAGGAGAGATTGCACATGACACCGCCGGCAATTGCGCGCCTGATACGGCGCCGCACATTCTTTTCAAGCCGCGAATGACCTACCTCGATCAGGCTCCTGGTCAGTTCGCGGCTTGAAAAGAATGCGCGGCGCCGTATCAGGCGCGCGATTGCTGGCGGCGTCATGTGTAATCTCTCCTCGCGGGGTTTTTGAAACTCCGCGCGAGCGCACAGCGTTGTCGTCTAAAAGCGGCCCTGGGTTCCTAAACCACATTGACTAGATCCTTCCAAAGCTTTACCCATAAGAAAAAAGTAGGTTGGTGTTTGTTGGTTTTTGTGGGGCGGGGGGGCAGGTGCTCAAGAGTCACAGCTCCGCTGCTCAACATCTTTTCAGAAAGAGGCCAATTAAGTGAGGCCAGGCTGCTGACACAGGGAACTACAGCTTCAAATTTCTGCTCACTGATGATGCCATTCCAGCAGAGTCATAAGGGGGGAGCGGTTAGACCAGTAGATAAAAGAAGATGGTGTGATCAAAGTAGGGTTGCCACCTAGGTATATTTTTCAAGGCCACTGGCACCAACGCAGGCCCTGTAACGTGTATGTTTCATTAGTGGCCTGGAAAAATATACCTAGGCGGCAGCCCTAGATAAAAGGGGGCTTCTGGAAAGGGTGTAATCGCACTAACAGGCCCCAAGCTGGGGGTTTATAAAGAAGACCCTGATGGAAGGAACCTAATGAAACTATTCTGCTTGTTGCAAGCCTTCCCGAGGCTGGGGAGGAGGACACAGGCCTTTGCTACACTGTAATCTACTCTCTAGGTGTGATTTTCACACCATTGACATCCAATGGGAGTTTTACCACTGGAGTCAAGATTACACCTCAATGGGCCCTCCCCCCCGCCCCCTCCCCTCCCCATCCAGTATAAAATGGAGAAAACATGCCTTTCCTGGATCCCTTCTCTTAGGAACATTTGATAAGTTAGTCTTGAAGTTGATCCGCAAGTGGAAGGTACTCTAGAAAGTGCAGTTTGATTATTCACAGCATCTTCCCCAAACATCGGAGGGGAAGGAGGCTTGCTGAATGGATCTCACCTGTTCCTGGTGGAAGTGTGGGCTCTGACATCTCCAGAACACCTTCTTATCTGCCCTCTTTGGATCTTGTAGCAGGCTCATTAAACAGACTCTGGCACCTGAATCTGGGAATGGGCCACGTTTCAGGCCAGGAAAGGAAATGAGGGCCTGTGAGATTCAGGGTTGCCAATTCTACATGTTCAGAAAACATGAGAGAGGCCCTAAAATCAAGAGATGATCTTTAAAATGTGAAACTTTTAAACAATAATATTTGAGTTTGTTTTTAATTTTATGTGCATTTAAGATTCTGAGCTTTAGGATATTCTGCAGTCATGTTTACAAGTTTTTCTCTACAAGCATGAGGGATAGAAACTTAACGAGTCTTCTTTTTAAGCAAAAGCAGAGATTCTTGTTAGTTCAGCAGATGGTACTTTAAGGGAATGCTTATAATCATGGTCGCTGGGAGAGGGGACTTTGCCAAACGGCTCTTGTATTTGGATTTATTTGTGTTTTTATGATTTGGGGGGCATAGAAGTGCAGTATGGCAATGCAATTTGAGGGGCCTCTAGGCAAAGGGAAAACAGTGTCTTTAGAAGTGCTGTTAAGTCTGCTACCCATTTAGAAAGAGTAAGCTAAAAATGTATTTTAGATAGCCAGACAGTCACACCAAGGTTCTGCAAATGGTGTTTGGGAGAAGAGGCAAAAGGAGCATTGGTGGTAGGATTCCATTACGCATACACACACACCGGACATCATTAGCAATATAAGTCCCCAAAAGCTGTTCCTAGTTTGAGCTCTCATCAGCAAGTGGCAGACCAGTTTGTTCCATTGGACACAGAGAGGGGTAGAGAGGAAATCCACAACCAGCCCCCATCACTAATTAATCAAGAGCTGCCCCCACCCCCCGCTAGACCCTATTCTGGCACCACATCAGCATAAGCAACAGAAGGAGCAGGCAGTGTACTTACTTATACTTTATTGTTTCCAGCACAAGGCTATAACAATTGACATACATAACAAAAAAAAAATACTTAAGGCCGTGGGGATTAAGAAAATCATCTGACTGATATATAATGTAAACAAAATAAATAAAACCAATGAACTATAAAAATAGCTCCTAAGGATAAAGTGACAAGAAAGCCACAGGCTTTCAATAGAATTGACCAGTAATCAGATTCCCTTGAGCTTTGCACCTCTCTATTAAAATAAGGAAACAGGCAATTGCTTTTGATATCTCTAGATCCTTTGCTTCAACCAACATAATCATTTTATCACTTTCTTCAAGGTGAAATAGAGAATCGATCCAGGCCTGCCTTAAATTCTCAAAGATAGGGCACCGAAAAATCAAATGGTCAAGCGTGTCAATTTTACATAAGGTACAGGCACAGATCCTATCATCGTAGGGGATCTGATGTCTCCTCCCTACTCCTGCATAGGTCTCAAACAGATTAAATTGTAAAAGAGTCACCATCCTCCTTAGTTTTGGATTAGATAACTGTTGGTTCAAGAACACAGGATTTCTTCACCTGTAAATATAGAGGGGCTATCTTACATTTCTGAGTCAGCCTAATTTCTTGGTTTAATGCCCACTCCCGTAGTCTCCGTCTAATTTCTGCTTTTTCTACATGATGGATATTATCCTCAAGGGGCAGGGCAAGGGTTAGAAGTAGGTCTTTTAGTGCTCTCCACCATCTAAACTGGATAGCCCCCTGATGTAATCTTTGCTCATTGAAACATTGGAATACCAAGGAATCTGGGTCCCTGCGGCATAATTTGTGCCAAAAGAGAAGGGCTCTCAGTTTGGTGTGGGCTTCCACAGACAGGAAGCCTGTTTCTAGGCGTAGCATATGGAGCGGTGTCGATCTTGGGACCCTCAGAATAGTATGGAGGAAATAATTGAGGGGCAACTCCAATTCGTTCGTGTAGCTATAGAAAATTACTTCAGCTCCATAAAGAAGTTGAGGGAGAACTTTGGTCGAAAAGATGTTTATAACTTGGTCGACTGGAGCTGAAGGAGAGGCTTGGAAGAGCTTTAACACCCCATGCTGTTGACTGTTTAGCTTTTGCAATCCAGGTTTCCCTGTTTGCCTGCCAAGCCCATGAGGCCGAAAAAGTAAGGCCTAAGTACATCTGTCTAGTGGTCTGCACTACTTCCTGCTGCCTCAAGGTCCATCGATATATGGTGCGAGGGGCACCAAATGAAATAATTTTAGATTTAGGGATGTTAATCTGTAAGTAATTGTGCTGACAGAAGAGAGTCAAAGAATCGAGACATTGTTGAAGGCCATGTTTGGATTGTGACAGGAGGATAATGTCATCAGCAAAAAGTAAAATGGAAATTGGCCTGTTCATAACCTTGGGGGGGGGGGGTATGGTGAGCCTCAATCAATTGGACGACATCATTAATGAAAAGGTTAAATAATAAAGGGGCCAATAGGCATCCCTGCCTGACTCCCCGATTCAACGAGAATGGACTAGTCGTCCTGCCCTCTGGTCCCACCCTCACCACTGCAGTATTATCTCTATGGAGTCTTTTAATTAGGGCCAAAAATTGTGGATCTATCCCCAGCCCATAAAGCTTTGAACAAAGCAATTCTCTAGGCACAGAGTTAAAGGCCTTAGCCAGGTATATAAATGTGACAAATAGCTTAGCTTTCTTGATCTGGACGTATTCTCGACCAAGTGGGTCAAAATGAAACAGTTGTCGAGCGTAGATCTCTCTGGTTGAAAACCTGCCTATTCCTCTGCTAATAGCGCCTTGTTCTGTATCCAATCCGCCAAGGCAGGAAGAAGAACTCTAGAGAATAATTTGCCTAAGATGGATAGGAGACTCATTGGTCTATAGCAGGAGGCGTCTAGGTGATCTCCCTTCTTAAATATAGGTATTAAGATTGCCACAGTCCAGGAGCTCAGAATATTTTGGGTCTTATTAACTGCCGTAAACATTTTGGCTAAAACCGGAATTCACCAGCCAGAGTTGTCTTTGAACAGCTTGGCTGGATAGCATCCGCTCCGGAGGCCTTGCCACATCATAGTTTGTTAATGTACTCGCATACGTGGGTTTCCCTTACTAGAAGGGGAAATGGATCCAAAAGAGTTGAGCTATAGGGGGGATCTGTGCACCCTACAGCCAATTCACAAGAAGGCTCCTGATATAGTTCCTCATAAAAAGCCAGCCAGCAATCATCAGTAATCCGGAGAGTATGCAGAGGCTCTCCTTGTCCCATACCAAGAGTTCATCAGCTTCCAATATTTGGTTGCATCCCTTGTCTTAGCTGCGACTTCCAGCTCGGCCCAAACCTGGGCGAGTTTGCTGAGTCTCTTGACTCTCAGAAATTTAAAATACCCTTTCCTACAGGTCACATAGAGATCCCAATTAGAATGTAGATAGAATTGATTCCAGTTTCATCTGATTCTATGCAGAGCCGCCTTAGCGGTTCTACATTCCTGGTCATACCAGATGTTATTGTGCCTAGAAGACCTCTGTGCCTGGATAGTACATGACTTCCTAGTTATAACCAGGAGGAAACAATCTATAGTGATCTGAAAAAGAGAATAAACTTCAGCATGATCTTTAGCTGTTAGTAGACAGTTATGCACAGCTAGCAGATCGGGAGAGTAGAGCAAAGAGGTTACCTGCATGGAAATCATAGGCGTCCATTTCACTGGAAGTTAGATTAATAGAAAAGGTAGGTCCAAGGACCTCTCCTCTTCTTTGGGGAAAGGGACAGCTGGCTCTAGATGGAGGGGGAAGTGATTCCCCTCGGGTCTTTATTATAACAGCAAGGTCCTTTACAAGGGGGAAATCCAGGGTAGGGACCATGACATAATCTATAACACTGGCCCCAAGGATAGAGTCAAATGTAACATGTACGAAAGGGTCAGAAGACGTCCTACCATTCACAATTAACAAGCCCTGCGGCTGCTCTTGGGTAAGTTATAATAACCTCTCTCCATGGCTGTTGGAAGAGGAATCCATTGAGGTTCACGTAGGGATCTTTAGGAACATGTTCAGATGGGAATCCTCTCATTCTGCCGATCGATCCCCCAGACGGGCATTGAAGTCGCCCATAACAATTGTTGTTGAGGTCGGAAACTCATGGGCTATGGTATCCAGCATCTCGCTAAAAAGGTCCCACAATAAAGGTGCATAATACTGGGAAGTGGCAGGGGGGAAATAAACATTGACAATAAGCAAGGGGTTGAAATCTGGGTGTGTGACCTGAAGGACCAAACAGTTGGTGAACTGGACTTGGATATATGTAACACGATCTAGAACCCTAATGGCTATAAGTGTAATAATGCCTCCAGAGGGTCAGCCCTTTGCTGCCTCTTTCAAACCTGGCACAGCACAGAGGGACAAGCCCTCAAAAGAGAGTGAGGCCTCAGCCCCCTGTTACAGTCAAGTCTCCTGAAGACAAACAATATCATAATTATCCAAAAATTCCATCCATTCCCTATCCCCCAATTTCTATTTTAGCCCCTCAATGTTCCAGGAGAGGCAATATAAATTGGCGGGATCTCGCTGTCATGTGAGGACAGAAAAATCCCCATTTTGAGAGGGTGAAGGGTGAGTGGGACAAGATGCCAGCTCACCATACTCTTCCCCCCCCCCCCCCAGGATGGAACCAGTCTTTGGGAAGTTAATTTAGGAAGGAAAGGGTCCATAGGAGGGGGGGGGGGTACTTCCAAATCAGGCTGGTCATGGGCAGTTCCTTCACCATCCAGGACCGAAATAGATATCAGGTTCTCCTACAAATCGGGCAGGCCGGTCCATATCCCACATGGGGAGAGCTGTAAAGAGCTCCGATTCTCCCCAAAGACTGTAACATCCAAGGTTTCCCAGCTTGGGGAGATCTCCATCGTGTCCTGGGCGGGCCAAGGTCCTACACTCAGTGTGTCATCAGAGTAAACCTCTGGGTGAAGAGAACCGGTCTGAAAGTGCCGAAGAAAGGCACGCGCCATGGTGTTTTCAACCCTCTGTATGTACGTCCCTGTAGCTTTGAGGCAATTCCTAGCCTCCCAGAAAGAAGAGGCAGCCAACTGAGACGTGAATAATATTTCATATCTCCGAAAGTGGCCCCTATCAAGAAGGGGTAAAACAGAATGGACATCTTGGGAATCTATAGCAAGCCCCATAAACTGGTAGATGAAATCCAGAAACTGGGCTGTATCCCAGATTGAGGATCTCAGAAAACTAAATTTCCTCTTTTTATTCATGTGGAAAAGTATAGCAGGTGGGTGCCCAATGCACAGTAGTCTCCTGCGGCCAAATTTTAAATGTAGTAGCGCTGCCAGGTTTAACCTTAGAGGTGGGTTTATTAAAAGGGCGTCTCAGCCGACTCAGATTCATTTTGCTGCAAAAAGTTCTCCGTAGAGGTCCTAAAGGACTATCACAGGTTGGAGGTGCAGGCCCAACCACTTTATCCAGCACATAATTGCCAGACATCGAAGGGGTGGGCTCGCCGGTTAAAGGAATAGGTGAGGTAACTCTATCCACACGCAGGTCACTCGCATCCGGGAACGGTGTTACAGTTTGTGTGTAGCAGTATCTCCCCCTTCTTGTTTCTCAGGGGGGGAACTGAGGGGGTTAGAAGTGGCCTTATTAAACTCTAACCATAGGCCACCCACCAGAACTTCCATGGAAAAGAGCATATCATACAGTTGAGCAATTTTCCCTTCGAGTTCCTTAAAGCGTGTGTCAAGATCTATTTCTTGTCTAACATGAAGGTCCTCAACTGCTCTATTGAGGGACCTCAGTGAGAATTTAATGTCTGTAATAGCAGGGAAAAGGTTTGGGCTAGGGGCAATATTACAGGGCGCTAAGGACTGTATTGGGTCCGCAGGCTGTAGCTGGCTATTAAAACAAGGATCAAGCTATTCTGGGGGATGAGAAGGCGAGAAAAAAATGGATCAGTTTAGCCTGGGTAAAGCCTATGTTTTTTAACCCTCTGCTAGCTTTCTCGGCTTGGTCAATTTTCTTGGCTAGAGAGGGGGGTGGTTTGGGAACATATGATCTTAATTCCATTGCATACAAAGATGGTATCATATTAAAGTTATGGCCTATGGTTAAACAAATAAGCTTTGATTGATATTAAAGTACCAGCCTAAATGGCAGAGGTTTAAATACCTAGGAGTCAAGGCTAGCTGTGGTAGTCTGAGGCACACATCACACGATTAGTGTTGCCCCCAACCTATCGCAGAATACCCAACCCAGAATAGTATCGCCCATACATAGAAACATACACAATATAGGCCACCCCCCTGACGGGCCAAAGAACCAGACAATTCTATAGGATCCCTTGTCAGTGGCTGAGACCACGTGCCCAGGTTTCATCAACTCCTTTTTCCTTGCTGATAGTGAGCTCCACCACTGCTCTATGGGGTCCCATGTTTCCCCAGCAAAGGTGGATCAGATGCACTGTGTCCTCATATCAATGCCGTGTAGATCTCTCCAGTTGCTAGTAGTGAGCAGTAACAGTCCAGGGAAGGGGGGAGCGCTGGCGCCAACACCAACAAGGGCCCACCAATGGCCGATGCCCTTTGGTGTTGCCCTTCGGCTGATGCCCAAGGACTGATGCACAAAGGGCATCAGCCCCTGTTTCGATACCTGATGAAAGGGAGGATTCACCAATGAGTGACAGGCAGCTCCACCAATCCGCACAGCCACTCCCCAGGCAAGACTCCACACAGGGAAAGGGCGTCGGCCCGTTTAGATACCTGATGAAAGGGAGGGATCACCAATGAGCGACAGGCAACTCCACCAGTCCGCACAGCCGCTCCCCAGGCAAGACTCCACACAGGGAAAGATACAGTCTTTGTGGGTCAGGCACCATTCCTTCCTTCTGGAGCCCACCCAACCCTTCAGCTCAGGCAATTCCCTCTGAGTAAGATTTGTGAAAAGACATCTCCAGTCTCCTTAAGCACTCTCTCCCCACCAGGCAGTGTAACACAGAACAACCAGGAGAGGATATCCCATCAGACACAGAGTGAGACAGGCAAAAGAGAAGTTCTCCACAACGGTCTTCATCACCCTACCCCCAGGGCCGGTGCAGCCATTAGGCGAACTAGGAGGCTGCCTAGGGCGCCAACTTGTAGGGGCTCCTGCCGTGCTGCAGAGCTGGCTCGCTGCAGCGATCTGGGAGATAAGGCTATTTGTTTACAAACAGCTCCTCCCCATGTGTTAATCAGAAGGTTGTTGCCTTGTAAAGAAGGTTCTTCGAGATGGCTCCCAACATTCTCACAACTGGGTTGTGCACGCTCTCTCTGTTCAAATAATAGCCACATGATGGTCTCAAGCTCCTCTAGTATAAAAAGTTCTCTCCCCTCCGAATGACAGTTCCTTCCAACCCTTTCTAGAAATAGAAGGAAAAAATTCTATGCGAGGCTGGAAGGGTAGGTATTTGTGAGAATGTTCGGAGCCATCTCAAAGAACCTTATTTACATGGTAGCAACCTTCTGTTCTTCTTCGAGTGGCTCCTCACATGCTATTTTTACTAAATATGAACATGCTTGTGTGATCAAGTATTGTTAATAGCATGCAACTATTTTGATGTGGCCCAGAAGTTTTGTATGTTTTAAATATGTGAAAGACTTTTTTTATCCTGCTATGGCAGTACCACTGACAGAGAGAGGGCGAGTTGTCCTACTGGAGTCCCATCCACTTACTGGATGAGATGCTAGTAAGAGGGTTCTCTCAGTCTCCAAGTAGCAGGGTTTTACTCAGCAGCAAGGAGTTCCCAGTGTAAACTAATGTTCTGTCCATCACATCTTAATGCTGAAAACTCTTTGTTGCTGGATTTTTGGAGGCTCCGCCTACAATGGACAAGCCCCACTCTAGAGCTCTGCCAGCCATAAGGTTCTGC